>SNQN01000133.1:157692-177622 GCA_008642245.1 Bassia scoparia
TCCATTACCGAATCAAAATGACTAAACTCATGTAACACCTCTATTACTAGCAATAATGAATCGAATATCTTCAACCAATTTTCTATTTCATTTGTTGCCACAATTTCATAGCATCTCTTATTCATTCTTCCTCTTACCAAGTTGACATTTATATGACAATTTAGAATGTAAGAAGTTTAAAGTTCATCTACTTGCATCCATACGCTCAAGTATAAGAAGAAAAACCTAATCAACCAACAATTTTTCAACCTTTACACATTCAATTCATACAATCTCACCATTTCACCATACACAATTAAATAAAAATAATAACCACACTGTCCACTCTCATTCTAGGTCCCCAAAACCAAGCAATGATCACATCACATTAATCCAAATCCATATTTACATTGAAACCATGTAAGAGCATGAGCATTGGGCTCTCAATACCTTCCCAAAGATGAGGCCCCAAATTTGAGCGACCCAATCAAGTGAAGTTTCTGAAATTGATGTTCGATATATGGGAGCTCCTCAATTGAGGATTTGGCCCCATGGTAGTTTTTTCTTTTTTTTAGCTTAATCATATGTTTTTTTAGTATAATTTACGTGGTTCATAAAAATGAAAAGAAGTTTGATTGATATGGAGAGTGATGACTAAAATGAGAAGAGTAAATGAAAAGTTAGTGAAAAATAATTTTGCAATAAGAAGAAATAAAAAAATGTGGGCACCAACCAGTTTTCAGTCGTATAATGCCATAAACAATCATTTTTATTCTCATAACAAAATCTATTTTTCAAGTGAATAAGAATTTCCACTTATCAAAATTTCCCGCATCACTGTCATTGCCCTGCACGTCTTAGAAGTATTTGGTTAAAATTCGCAAACAAATGGAAATGATTTATATACTTCCTCATTCCTTCGTTTCTTAAATTAAGCTTGTTTTGAATGCCATTTTAAGTAATCTGAAGGTTAAACAAGTAAGTTAGAATAATTTTAGCACAAAAAATGATACGAATAATAATTATTAATCTTAAAAAATATTTTAAATTAATTTGCTGTTATTATATCATTAAATCTCTGTTAAAATGTGTTGTCAAAATAAATACATCAAAAATGAGGAAGTAATAAAGAAAGGCAATGAATTTGTTTGCCATCTGATAAAATTGTTTTCAGAAGGAAACACAATTTGTTTCCATATTAGACTAATAACAATGGCGAGTTTTTATCTTTTAAAACGGTATTTGTTATGTAAGATATAGCTCATACCAACTAATAGAATGAAAATTATTATGTTTAGTTTCGTACAATCTGCGCGGTGAATTTTGATACAAACACCCTCTTAGCCGTTATATTAATGAATCAACTAACTGAACTGAATAAATTAAACTGAACTAACTGAACCGGAATGATATTTTGAGGAGAAATTGTGTTAAAACTGAATGACTGAATGAGCCAATTGAACTAAATTAAGCTAATGAAACAGACCTTTTAGCGTGGTTATTTCAACTATTTACTTTTATTACATATTATGAACATATTATAACTCGCTCTATTTATTTTGTGAGATCAGAAAAGTATTTTGTAAAGAAAAATAATAAGTATGTTATTATCAACTTACTTTCCTCCGTATAAAATAAACGCAACGATTGACATAAAGTAGAGAAAAAATGTCTAATGTTGCGTTTATTTTGATACGCAGGAAGGATTATGATTCATACTAATCACAGTATTAATTAATACATTAGAAATACACGTAAAAACATAATAATACAAAGTATAGAAATATGTTGAAAAGAATAACTACTCAAGGTGCATTCACAATGGGTCAAACTCTCAGAGTTTTACTTGGACACTCATCTTTAGAGAAACCTCATAACAAACCTTCACTAACAATATTCAGACCTTGTAGTTGGTGGACCTATATATATACTCGATTATACTCATTTGTTTTTACCTAATTGGGATTATTTACACTCTATACCTTACTTAAATTCACAAAATCAATACAAAACCACTTAATTATTTCAATCTCTCTAGGCTGTTCTTTGACCGAACTTAACTTAATGAATCTAACTGAATTGATTAAATTAGTTTTATGAAGAGAAAAATATGAATTAGGTAACGGAGATGACTTTAAATGACTAACCTTGTATACCATAAAAATAAGTCAAAAGAACAGCTTAACTTTCAAAGTCATCAACTACCAACCACAACAAGTGATTACCAAACATCCAAAATCCAAAAAAAAACCTCATAGCCCCGTTCTTTCAATTGTATTTTGCTGAACTAAAAACTTTATTTTTACGAAACCTTAACAAATTTCATTGAGGATTAATTTTTTTTTTATGAACTAAATCTTATTACTACTTGAACTAACTTATTTATTACAGAAACTTATCAATAAAAGTTACGCGAATGTAATAAGAGGTTAACAACAATGTGTCAAACCAATAAACTAGAAGTTACCCATGAAAAATTCAAAATACGCCTAGTACCACACGTTCCACTTCCACAATAAGGAACACAAACCCCAAAAAATCAAGGCGGAAAGTCATTGAATATCAACTTTCCGCCAAAACACGCATGCCAACTCATTAAAATATCTTTCCAACCCTCTTTGAATTTTTTATAATTATTTTTAATTTTTTTATTTTTAGTTAACTACAACATAGTATCCAGAGAGTAGTGTCCTAGTGTTTCCCCCCACTCTCCACCATTCTACCTCCCTTTCCTTGCCTCTTCACCTTCTTCTTCTCTCTCCTCAATTCTCCCCATTTCACGCCCTCATATCTTCTCAAGTTCAAATTCATTCCCTTTTGTCTTCTTTCTTCTTGAATCTCTATTTTTCTTCATTCAATGCTTCTAACATTTTTTTTAAATTCTATGATTTATTAAATTTTTTGTTTGGTAATGCTTACTGATATTTGATTGTAGCTTTTGTGGTTTTGTGATGCTCAATTCTTGTGAAATTCGTCACTTTTGAGTGGTTTCCCTTTTTTTTTTCAGTATTGTTTGAAAATTAGTTTTGAAAATGGCGGAAGAAAACGAGGTTAAAGAATTGATCCTTCATGACTCGCCTACTTCTTCTCGGACAGGATCTGCATTTCTCTCCTCAGTTACGAAATTGATTTGTTTGCTTAAATTTTACATCTATTTACGCGATTTTATTGTCCTTTTTGATTTTTTTGGATAAGATTGTCTTGTATGTGTTAGCTAGTTTGCGTCTTCTGCTTATTTTCTAGATAAGATTTGCTGTAATACTAGAATAATACAAAAAGATGTATGTGAATCGCCTTTTTTTTTTTTAGTTCGGATTCATTTATACTTTTGAATTAGGCGCTACAACAATTTTTTAATGGTTTGATAATTCTATTACAACAAAAATTTGAACTCGTTTTGCTAGCTTGAAATACATATTTGATTAACAATTCGAGTTGAAGAAAACATAATAGTATTCCAGCGTCGTTACTGTTAGTTTTCATTCTAAGTTGTATCTTCTAGAATCGAGCTCGACTTGATTCTTAGTCAATTGTATTATTTTGCCGGTTGAATTTCGTCTTTTCTCTATTCGAACAATTGCGTTGCTTTTATGTGGTTACTATTGCTGCATTTTACAGTTTTTTCCGCGAATGTATTAGCGAATTTCAGAGAAAGAAAGTAAATGAAGATGATATACTGGCTGAAGCCAAAATGAGAATGCCATTCTATTTCGAATGAGATGCAAGAAGAAAAAAGTTCTCAACATAGATGAAAGAAGAAATGCTGAGATGAAGACATTGCCAGGAAAGCTGCCAATTTGAATGATATTCATGTTTCCAAGTTAGATGATCTTTTAACTCAAACACAGCTCTACTCGGAGTTCTTGTTAAAAAATGGATGACAGTTACATAGGTAAGTGTTTTAACTATTATTTTTTTTGTGTGATTTATTTTTTTGGATTTTTTTGACTAGTATCTCTATTTAGAATGGATGATGGAGAACAGAAGAAAACTGCTTAAGGAGAGAAAAGACGCGTAAAAGAGAACTGCTGCAAAGATAATGATGATAGACCTTAACTTTCCTTAGTTAAACATCCGAGCCAACTTGTGTAATTTATATAAGTTGTGTCAATGTTATGACTTCCTGCGTAGCTTAATTGATGATTTAGGATCATGTTGAATTAATGACATATTGCTATTTTTAGATTTTCGCTTATCCTGTTGTCCTCTTCTCGTGTGTGTGCCTTACTCAAATGATGTTTTTAGAGTATATTTGTCAAGTGTCAAGTTTAATGTTTACTTTGTTTGTTTGATGTAACTTATCAAATTTAATTTAGTTACTAAATTATGTTACTGCTATAACATCCTTACCAGGAATTGTTGAATGTTTTGGGGAATATCTGTTTTCATTTGCTTATTATATTTAATCGTCAGTTGTCATTGTATTTATTTTAATCTCTGTTTTTTGACAGAGAAGCTAAGAGAAGCGGGCACGAGTTTACAAGATCTCAAGAGGGCACTGCTGAGATATGCTGCTTTACTGAGAGGGAGAGATAATGAATGACAGTCTGAACTATACCCCTGCACCGTGGCAATTTAAAGTCTTATCAGATCAAAGGAGTCAATGTTGCTATTCTCTTTGGCAGAATGCTGAATGGAATCTTGCTGATCACATGGACTTGCAAACCACTTTCAGACCATTTGGTTCCTTGCACATCTGAAGGTAAAGGCTTAGATTGGTCCGTTCGTATATGTGATTGTCCTCTCTCACTCGTCCAAATTGGGTAAATGATTCAATAGTATTGCAACTGCATCATCTTCGTTCGAGTGCAATAGTTATAACATTTACTTATATTTCCTAATATAATTTCAAGATTATTCTTCTATTAAAGTTTATACTCTTCATGTGAACTAAAAAGCGAAAATTTAGCCTTAACATACCGAAAACGTTGGCCCGAATTTCCAATCGTTATAACCTCCTATGAAGTGCTATGAGAATCGCGAACATGCTTAGCAATTACATTGAAATATGTTGCTGTTGATGAGTAAGTGATTTTGATGACAGTCCAGACTCCACATCCCCCCCACACCCCCCCCCACCCCCCCCCCCCCATCCACCACCCACCACCACTGATCTTTCTCCTGGTTACCTTAACGTTAGTTGATACAGGCTAACCTATGTGAGTGTATGATTTTGATAGGCCATCGGCGCTGAAAATTCCCAATGCAAATTGTTAAAGAATTGAACGAATCCCCATCGGAAACAAGCTTCTGTTGACTGGAACGCCATTGCAACATTAACTTGCTGAACTGTCATTGTTAATCATACTGCCCTGATTTATATTCCATCGCATGAAGAATTTGGTCTGTTTTGTACCCTAATTTGACAATTTGTTTATGTGAATTCTACATGTTAACCTCTAACTTTATTTTTTTCCTATATGTTGTAGCTAAAACTAATATTTCATACTTCCTCAGTTTCTTTTTAAATAGAACTGTTCTTACAAAATTGGAAATATTCAAATTTAATAGCAACAAATGTTTTCTTTTATTTATTAACTTATTCTTCTATCTCTATGATCAACAATGCTCCACTTCCTCTCTACACTTCACACTCCAATAATTTTTCTAGAGTATGTTGTCACTCAATTGTCATTAAAAAGAAACGAAGAGGAATAATTTTCAAACTATGGCAAATATCCCCTGTGGTTTTTTCAATTACATGATGGATAACCAATGAAACCTAATCCCCCCCCCCCCCTCATCCCATCCCCCTTTTGATCTCCTCCGAGGTATCGTGATTGGTTCCATAAGTGTGTGGTGCTGTGAAAACATTACCACCAACACTCACTATCCTCCCTCTAACACTAAGCCACCACGTTCAAACCACCAAAAAAAGACATAGAGTAGATGAGAGTAGGGCTGGGAGCAGGTGAAAGAAGAAAGTGGCTATATGGTGTGTTGTGGTTGTTAGTTGTCTGATTGATGATTAGCTTAATAGGTTCATTATGTATTTAAAGTGATCATATCTATAAGTTTTTTTACCCTCAAACCAAATGAAAATGCCAAAATAGAAGCATACCATGTAGATTCTCTTTTTTTGTTCTCAACAATAAAGAATTTATCAGGGTTGTTTGTTTGTTGTTGGTTGAGATTATATTTGACTGAAAAACTACAACGCTCATAGAGGCAATCAAATTCTTGTATTTTTTACATGTTGTGAACTCATGTATAGACTGTTTAGTAATTGATCTATCTGGAAACACAGCAGTGATGCGAAGGAAGAAGCAGAAGGAAAAGAGTTCAGGCATGATTTAAGTCGATTCGTTTCGCTTTAAATCTTCATTTTCCTCTCGTATATTTTGATTATGTATGTTTATGTAGGTGTGCCAATACATTCTATTGCGGATCCATTCTTCTCGGAGAATGAAGCTGTGATGTTTGAACTTAATCTCCCCGACAAACAAAGAATTATCTTATATGTAATATACTGAACATCAAAAAATTTTCAAGACCACCTAATCAATCGAACACTGGAAAGTCAGTTGGGCGAAATGTAAAACATAGTTAAATTTCAATTGCAAAGTGACGTCTCCACTCCAATCTGAAAGGACCCTGATTTCTTGTTTGTATTAGGCTTATGCTATTTTCTCTGTGTCTTTCCATTTTTGATAATTAATTGTTAGTTTCAAATATTGTGACTACATTTTTTGGTATTTAAGTTATATATGGAATGATGATTTTAAATCATTTGTGCTCGTATTTAAAGAGTTTTAGTTCTTATACCGCATTGACCTTGCTAGGTTGTAAATGAGATTATTGACGTTGAAATCAATTTTTCGTCTGACTGCTGTATCTCATTTGTCTAAATCTGCAATTTCGACCTTGTACGCGCTATCACTTCTAGGGAAAAAGCACCACGTTTTACATTTGTTTCTTGGAATCATAGTTTTTTGGATTTATGCATGTGGCCGTTAGAATTTGGAAGTCCAAGAATTTGTCTTATGTTATTTCCAAACAACATCACGTACCACAATTGATTTAATGTTCACTAGTCAATTACAAGTGATCTTGTCGATAGAATGAGAACGCTTTGCCCTGTAGATCTGAAAACTAAAAAAGGTAATGACGACTTGAGTCTAAAACTATAACACCCATATTAGTAACCTTGTAATTTTTGCATGTTATTATTCTTTGGATTTTAAGTAAACGTTAACTTGCTCTGCTAATGTAATTTTTGTCAACTAAATCCACTTATTCGTCTGTTTGCAGAGAGAAAAAAAAATATTGTCTAATCTAAGTTTCTGTTCCTTTTTGTTTGTTGTAATCACATATTTTATGTTTATTAGAAAGTGCTTCTTCCCCTTGTCAATAGTCTAAACATACTATTGTTTATTGAAAGTGCAGTGTTGCACCTCGTGGAATAAAAGAAGAAACTTAAACAATTTAATGATTCAACTGCGAAAAAACTGCAAATCATCCATCTCTGGAATCTGTTTGTGATGATCTTGTAAGTGAATAGAGCCATCCATGATTTGAATGGTGTCGTTATTATTTTTTATTTATTCTGCTCATTCCTCATCGCAGTTTCTATCCTCCCTGTAGAACAAATAGTTGGTCAGTTGGTAAGTTTCAGTGAGACAGTTTTACTAAGCTTTAGCCCGAAACCACAAGCAACTCTAAATCAGATTGTGTTCTAGCATACAGATGTGGTTTATAATTTTGTTTCAAATTCTCATTTAATTGATTAGTTATCTTCAGTTCTGAAATTCTCCCAGTGGACAAAATTCTGTGATATAATGCTTACTACTTTTTAGTAGAAGGAAATAGGTCTGCAAATGATGCAGTGAGCTAGATGATAGGAGTCAGGTTTGCAAGTTAACTTGAAACTATTATTTTTGCCTGTTGACTATCTGTCCAGTAACTTAATTTAGAGATTCTTATTACATGCAAAGTTCACATGTTATCATACAAAAGGAGTATTGATGAAATAGCACTACAGAATTTCTTTCAGTACGCGGCTGGGAGTAGGAAAACTACTGCCGCAGACATTGTATTCTTTACGACAGTGATGGGTAGTGCCTTCTTCTTCAATACATATCTAGATATAGTCAACCCATATTTTAGTTATAAATTTCTGCATCTGTGTGCCAATCCCCAAATGATTGGCGAGGATCGTTGTCAAGTTGTCAAAGTAGCCATTCATGTTTACAGGCTTGCCACTGCGCTATCTGATACTTCTCACAATTGGTTCTTCTTTTTTCATTTTCCTATTTGGGAGATTTATCCTGTTTCCTCGTCTGCTAGTCTCTTAAATTGTTCTATTCCTCAGGCACTTTGGTTACTCAAAATTTTTTTATATTATTATGTATTATTATTTATTTTTTCGTTGCAGGACGTATGCTGAAGAGCATTAGTAAGCTGAGCTTTGAACATGTTTCATTGCAAGGCAATTCAAGCAGAGAGAACTAAGAATGAAAATTTGGAGTATTTATTCTGATTCTATTCAATAATCGAAACTGTATACGTCACGAAACTTTTGTTATTTTTCCTTTGGAGAGTGTCCCAAATAAATGTCCCAAAATAGTCATATTGTTTAGGCACATATTTTAGAAAAAAAGAAATGTTACTGTATAGAAGGTTCCATTATGATTATAAACGGTAGTGGATCGATTTTATTGTTATAGAAATGAGTGAACATAGTTTCTATTATTTACACAAACTTAGGGAGAAACTTAAATAGAACTAAAATTGTTAGACATACCTTTTAAAAGTGCTCTTTGCTATTTTGAACTTACTCGTTGTACCTTAATTTTTTTTTGTCAATAATACCTTCTGCCTTTTATCGTCAACTAGACCTAATTTTGGGTAATTTTCCGCAAAAAGTCAATGAAAAAGCTCGTTGACCCTACAAATTTTCCTCTCCATGTGCGTAACCTTATGGTTGTTCTCCAAAAGTCTCTTTTATTATGCAAAACCTCAAAACTCTTTTTGTAAACTGATACCCTTATAAAATTCTCCCTTTCGAAACCAAATACAATTCTCTCTCCCCACTTTTATGTTCTCTTCTTCTCACTGCCCTTTTTGCTTCCTTTCATTCCTTGAACGAACACCCTAAATTCATCTCTTTCATATTTCTAGTCTTCTAATTACCAGTTCGTCTTCTTCATTGCTTCAATTACCTATGCCATCTCTCAATTAGCCTCTTTTCTTCATATCATCAACTTTAGTGTGCATTGGAAAGATTTCCAAGTCCTACCTTATGCAAAGCAACAAACACACATGTCACCCCATTAACCATCAATAAGTACAAATATGTGAAAGATTAGATCGTAATGTCAATTGTGAATTGCAATTTCTGTATATGTATTGTTGAACTAATAAGTTTTGAGCTTTGCTCTTTCTGCTTCAGGGCCTTTTTAATTATGGAGTCAATTGTTTGTGGTTTTTTCTTACATTGAAGCATGTACTTAGACTGACAAATTGACATGTCAATGCCAGGAGGAGGAATGTTGTGCCACTCCTTCGAGATGAAGAAGATGCTGAAAAGATGTGCAGACACTTATCATGATGAAGACTTAAAAATGCTTTGACCGGCAGCATGTTTGTATCAGGCCAGATGAAGATGCCAAGGTCGAGAGTTGTGCTTCCGCTTAAAAGGCCAGTTGGAGTGTTTTTACCCACTGCAACAGGAGGTTTCTTCCACTCTTACAGTTAACATAGATCGCTTCTTAGTGATCATGGACGCTCGACCGTGATGTGTTTATCAGCAATCTAGAGCTGAATCTTTTGTAGAAGGTTGTTGATTGTTTTCTGTGCGCGTATTTTTGTTCTCCTTTCATTTTGTTTCTTTGGCGAGTTACATCAATGTATGAATGGCCATGTAGAAAAGGAAGCTATTTTGTAAATTACAACTACCCAGATGAGGCCATTTTCAACTTTAATATCAATTATGCAGTAGATGACATGGTTATGCTATTTAAGCAGCATTTTCGTTTCGCAATCATTATATAAATACGAAAAATACTTGATCAATTACTTTTTCCGTTTCTTTTTAGGTGAAATTTGGATTGAGTCGGGACTCCTAGACAAAAGATTTACTTGTGAATATGAAATTGAAAGAGAGAGAAAGTGAACATTGATATAGAGAAGATGGAGAAAGACATGTATAGAAAGAAAGAAAAAATATTTTTACTATTGATATTTCAAATTTGGAAAAAGTTTCCACTTAAAAGAAACGAGAACATCCTTGAGAACATACCAATGAATGTTGATGATCAGGTTTAAATCACCATAGAAGACTAACTTGATGCTCTTGATGTGAGCATCTAAAACTCTAAGCATGTCACTTCCAATTTTGAAAAAATTATGAGGGCATACCTCACTCTGCACTTAGTGTTGACATAATTCTATATAAACTATCATGTTCAATTTTTTATACTAGCTAAATACACACTAAAGAAATTAAGAAGCCTAACTTTGAGTCATATTCTAATGTCACAAATATGTTTGTATTAGTATCACAAAACACCAAAAGCTAAGTAGATTGACGCTTGTACCTTTGAGGTCAAGGGGGGCTCGGGGATGTTCTCGAAGGTCACCGGGTTGGCCACGGGATGATTTCTGTTGGTGTGTTTGATTAGTTATTGTTCATTTGTTCCTCTCGATAGTATTGTTGTAAACTTTTTATTTGTAAGATTTTTTTGACAGAAAAGAATTTTTTAAATCTCAAAAAATTTACCCTTATTATAAGTGTTAGTCGATTTTAAATTACAGACTTATATTTGTTGAACAATTTTCATTTAATTTAATTACGAGTAAATAACATTTTTTTAAGAGAAAATGCATAAAAAATTTATTCACAAAAGAAACTATACAAGAGCAATAATTATTGTCCCTCAAAACAAAGCAAATCCAAGAACATCCCAACCTACAATACAAAGCGAAAGAAGATCCTTAGAGCATGGCCACCAAAGACATTGTTTGTCATTTGATGAAAGACAAAAAATGTCAAAGACATGCACCAATGATTTTTTTGGATGAAAAAATTTGTCATTTGATGAAAATCATGAATCTCTTCATCCATCGAAGAGTTTGACGAAGGGAAAAGACATGTGGGGATCGTATCAGTAGCTCCTTTGCTTTAATTTTTTTCGTTGTAAAAAGAAAATAATACGTTGGATGTGAGAGAAAGTATTGTGTAGTAAAGTTAAAAAATAAGAGAGAAAGGGATGAACTTTTTCATGTCATTAGCGTGATAAAAATGAATGAAATTGTTTTGGGAAAAAAATCATTGGTGTGAGTGCTCTTAGTGTCATTTCACTAGTCATGCACGTATGTCAAATTTTGAATGTCCTAACCGATTATCGTATAAAATCGAGAAATTTGCGTCCTTGAGGATACATTGTCGACTACTTGATTACGGGTGAGTGTGGTGCGGTATGGAGTAAATCGCACCAAATCGCAATTAAGATTTTCTAAGACCAAGCCACACCATAATAATGTCTCCAAAACTTAGTAAATTGTCCAATGATATACTAACATTGTCTGAAGTTGTTATACATTGTCCGCCTCATTTTTGGTGAACAATACCTGCTATTTGCTTCTCGCATCTATTACTCAATACTAACTTCTCCGTCGTATTCTTTTAAAAATAAAATAAAAAACTTCTAATTTTCTAGTAAAAAATAAAGGAAAAAGCTAAATGTAGTCCTAAGAATTGATTTTAAGAAGCTAAAAATGGAAATAACATGCAATAATTGATCATTTATTTCATCGATTAATGTATTATTTTGTCTTYAATTTACAAATTATTTCCATTTTAAGTAATATATTTAGATGTTAGGGCTGCATTTAACATAATCAAAAATAAAAGTAAAAATATCTCTTAAAATTCTGAATTTCTGATTCTCCCCTTTTATTTGTCTTTCCCGCCTTTTATCTCTCCTTTCACTGCCATTTCCATTTCTCCCTTTCTCTCTCTTATTTTCGCCTCTTTCRGAAGCCAAAAGAGCTTCTCTCTGTTATWCTCTCAATTGCGAAGAAATTTTCGAGAATTCTATTTGTAACTTTGTAAGTAATCATCTACTGTAATCATTTCGCATTGTTTTTCGTCTTTGCACTATGTTTGATTTCGATGAATTAAGCAACTGCGGAAATTCATTTTTTTGATGCGTTTTCTGATGATTCGAGCTTTCGCGTTGCAGAAAACCCTAAGAATTAACCAGATACTAATAATTTCTCTGTTTTTCCTTAATTTTGGCGAAAAGTACGAAAATGCAGCACGATTCAACCAATTCTCCAATGGCGATCTCACCAGCAGCACAAGACAGCACTCCAATGGCCAACATTTACTCTCAGTACAAGGACCTCCTCAGTCGCTATGTCCTCTGCCGCACTGAGCTTCGCAAGATCTTCAATGAAGCAGAAACGCTTCGTCAAGAGAACGTAAACCTCCGACTCGCAAACCGTGATCTGATGGATCAAGTTAACCTCCTCATCGAAGCTACTCTCCGGAGTCCATCCCAAACTCAACAGTTCTCGGACTCTGTCGAGCAGTATCACTCTTCTTCTTCTTCTTCTCTCTCTTCGATTGGTGGAAGCTTCGAGAAGGAGAGAGACGCTGGAAACTGGAGTGGAAGCTTCGAGAATGAGAGAGACACTGGAAACCGTAGTGGAAGNAAGAATTGAAACGAATCCCCATCGAGAACAAGCTTCTGTTGACTGGAACGCCATTGCAGAATAACTTGGCTGAACTGTGGTCATTGTTAAATTTCATACTGCCTGATATATTCTCATCTCATGAAGAATTTGAGTCCTGGTTTGTAACCTAATTTGACAATTTTTTTATTGGGAATTCTACATGGTAACCTCTAACTTTAATTTTTTCCTATATGGTGATAGGGCTAAAAAGTAATTATACATACTTCCTCCGTTTCTTTTTAATAGCAACTTTTTACTAAAATTGGAAATATCAAATAAATAGCAACAAATGTTTTCTTTCTATTTTTACATGTTATTTCTTCCTATCTCTCTCATGATCACATGCTCCACTTTCTCTCTCTATCACTTTCACACTCACAATTAATTTTTGTCTAGGAGTATGTGTCATGCTCAATGTTGTCATTAAAAAGAAACAGAGGAAGTAATAATTTTCAACTATGGCAAATTATCCCTGGTGGGGTTTTTTCAATTACATGATGGATAACCAATGAAACCTAAATCTCTCTCCCTTCCCCTCCCCCTTTTGCATCTCCTCCCGGGTGATCGTGAATTGGGTTCCATAGTGTGTGGTGCTTGAAACAGTTACCACCAACACTCACTATCCGTCCCTCTTAACACTAAAGCCACCACGTTCAACCCAAAAAAGGACAATAGAGGTGAGAGAGAGTAGGAGGGTGGAGAGAGAAAGATTGCCATTGGTGAAAAGAGAGAAAGTGGCTTTATGGTGGTGTTGTGGTTGTTAGGTTTGTGATTGTGATGGATTAGCTTAATAAGGTCATTATGTGTATTTACTTAAAGTTGGAGGTCATTATCTATAAGTTTTTTTTTACCCTGCAACCAAATTGAAAAATGCAAAATAGAAGCATACCATGTAGAATCTCTCTTTTTTTTGTTCTCAACAATAAAAGATTTATCAGGAGGTTTGTTTTGTTTTGTTGTGGTGAGATTATAATTTGACTTGAAAACAAACTACAGCCTCATATGAGGGCATTCCACTTCTGTTATTTTTAGGATTTGTTTGATCATGTTAAGACCTGTGTTTCAGTTTGATCTATCTGCGAAACGCACGCAGTGAAGCTGCGAAGAAGAGCAGAAGAGAAAAGATGGTTCAGGCATTGTATTAAGTTGATATTTTTTTCTCCGTTCTGCCTTAAATCTTCTTTTCCCTCTGTATGATTTTGATTATGTATGTTGTTATTGCTCGGTGGTGGCCAAAGCTACATTCCATATTGCTCCATTTCTTCTTCGGAGAATGAGGCTGGATGTTGAACTTAATCTCCCTCGCAAAGGAATATTTATTGTATTATTACTGAACACAAAAGCGAATTTTCAAGACCACCTAATCATCGAAACATGAAAGTCACTTTGGAGAATTGTAAATCAGTTAGTTCTATTCAATTTTAAGCAAGTGACTGTCTCCAGCTCCAATTCTGATGAGACCCTAGACTTTCTTTTTGTATTAGGCTTATAGCATTTCTTCTTTGCTGCTCTTTCATTTGATAATTATGTTAGTTTCAAATGTTGCGTGACTAATTTTTTTGGTTTTAGTATTATGTGGAGATGTCGATTTAATCCATTGTTGCTCAGTATCAAAGATCGTTTTACTTCTCTTATAGCGCATTGAGCTTGACTAGGTTGTTAAATGAGATTATTGACGTTGAAAATCAAGTTTTTCGTTCTGACTGCTGTATGCTCTATTTCTTCTAATATCTGCAATTGTTCGATGTACGCTTTATCATGTTCTAGGGAAAAAGCACAGGTTTCACTTTGTTCTTGGTATCATCGTTTTACGGATCTTGATGGCATTGTCGGCCGTTAGAATTTGGAAGGTCCAAGAATTGTCTTATGTTGATTTCAACAACATTCACGACCACCCAGTTGATTTAATGTTCCACTAGGCATATACAAGGATCTCCCCCTGTCATGGGATAGAATGAGAACTGCTGCCCTGTAGATCTGAAAACTCAAAACAGAGTAATGACGACTTGAGTCTAACTTAAAACCATATAGTACAACCTTTGGTATTTTGGTTGCATGTTATTTCTTCTTTGGATTTAAGTAAAGTAACTTTGCTCTTGCTAATGTATTTTTGTCACTAAATGCTCACTTTATTTCGTCTGTGTGCAGAGCGGAAAAATATTGGTTCTTATCTCAAGTATTCTGTTCCTCTGTTTGTTTTTGTGTAATCCTATATTTAGGTAGTTTGGTATTATGAAGTGCTTCTGTCCCCTCAATAGTCATAAACATAGCCTGATTGTTTCATTTGAAAAGTCAGTGTTGCACCTCGTGGAATGAAGGAAACTTACAACATTTAATGATCACTGCGAAAGAACTGCAATCCATCCGATTCTCTTGGATCTGTTTTGATGGATCTGTAAGTGAAGTAGATTGCCATACTCACTGACGTTGAATCGTGTCGATAGTTATTATTTTATCACTGGCTATTCCTCATTGCAGATTCTATCCTCCTGTAGAACAAATAGTTGGTCAGCTGTCGGTAAGTATTCGAGTTGCTGACAGGTTGTTGACTACTTTAGCCAAACCAAAGCAAGCCTCTGAATAGATTTGTTTTCTAGCATGAAACAGATGTGGTTATAATTTTGTTCTCGAGGCATTTCTGTATTATAATTTATTTTCTCAGGTTCTGATATTCTCCAGTGGACAAAATTCTTGATATAATGATCTACTACTTAAGTATAAGGGGAAATAAGGTCTGCAGAATTTGATGGCAGTTGAGCTAGATGACTAGGCGAGTCAGCGTTGTTCCAGTACTGACTATTAGTTTTTTGGCCTCTGGTTTTGAACATCTTGGTTGCCAGTACTAATTAGAATGTCTTATGAGTCACTAAGTGTCACTGCTTATATGATAAAAGGAGTTTATGATGAAATAGCGACTACACATATTCTTCTCAGTACGAGGCTGAGTTAGCATAAACCTTACTGCCGCAAACTGTATTTTACGACATGATTGGTAGGTCCTTCTTCTTCTATACATCTTAGCTCATAGTCATACCCTTATTTTTTAGTTGTAGTAAATTTTCTGCATCTGTCCAGAATCCCCAACATGGATTTGCAGCGTGGATCGTTTGTCACAGGATGGTCAAAGCGCCAGTTCATGTTATTACAGCTTGCCACTGCGCATCTGTTGAGGTACCTTCAGCAGATTTGGGTCTTCTTTTTTCATTTTCCTTTTTTGGGGATATCCTGTTTCCTCTCTTCTAGTTTCATTAAATTGATCTATTGCCTCAGCACTGTTGGTTACTCAAATTTTATATTTATATTTATTATTATTATTTTTTCGTTGCAGGGACGTATGCTGAAAAGAGCATTTAGTAATGCCAGCTTGAACATGTTGTCATTGGCAAGGGGCAATTCAAGGCCAGAGGGACTAAGAATGAAAATTTGGAGGATTGTATTCTGATTTTCTATCTCATATCGAACTTTATACGGTCCGGAAACTTTGTCTCTTTTATCCTTTGGTGAGTGTCCCGAAATGCAATGTCGCAAAATAATTGTCATACTTTTTTAGGCACATAGTTTTAGAAAAACGAAGTGGGATATACTGTATAGGAAGTATCCATTTATATTATAACGTGTAGTGGATCGATTTTTTATTGTTATAGAAGATGGTGAACTAGTTTTTATTATTTGTGCAGACAATTGAGGTGAGGAAATTAAAAGTAATAAATTGTTGATTACCTTAAAGTGCTCTATTTGACCTATTTGTGAATTACTCCGGTGACCTTAATTTTTGTCATAATACCCTTCTTGCCTTTACTCGTCGCAACTGACCTAATTGATTGGTAAGTTTTTCGCAAAAATCAATGAAATCGGTTGACCTAACAATTTCCTTCGCATGTTGCTAGACTTATGTTGGTTCTCCAAAAAGTCTCCTTTATTATGCAAACTCTCAAGACTCCTTTTTTGTGAACTTATACCTTTATGAACTTCTCCCTTTCAAACCAATAACAATTTTCTCCATTTCCCACTTTTTATCTTCTCTTCTTCCTCACTTGCCCTTTTTGCTTCCTGTCATCTCTTTGAACGAACCCCCCTAATTCACTCTTTTCATATGTCATAGTCTCTAATTCCTAAGTTCACTCTCTTGTCATTGTTCCCTCCCTCTCTCCATCTCTTCTTTCATTAGCCTTTCTTTTTTCATTCATCAAACAAATTTCCAGTTGTGCATTGGAAAGGATTTCCATCCTACACCCTTATGCAAAGGCAAACCAAAACCAACTTTACCATGGGTTCAAACCCCCATACACATCAATAAGTTACAATATGCTGAAGAGACTCTAGACTCGTCATGTCAATTGTATGCAATTTTTGATCATGTTATATTGAACTAATAGCGTTTACGCCTTGGTTCTTTCTGCTCAGGCCCTTTCCTATATGTATTGGAGTCAACTTGTTGTGGTTTTTTTTTCTTTTACATTGCAGGGCTGTACTTAGGGAGTGACAAATTTGACTCAATGGCAGGGGAGGATTTGTGGCACTCCCTCGAGATGAGAAGATCGCTGACAATTAGATGGTGCAGAACACCTTATCAGCTTGAAGACTGAAAAAGTGCTTGACCGCAGCGACTTGTGTATCAGGCCAACGATAATGATGCAACGGTCGAGAGTTTTTGCTTCCGCTTTAAAGGGCCAGGTTGGGAGGTGTTGTCCCCACTGAACAGGAGGTGTCTTGTCACTCTTAACAGTAACCATGTCTGCTTTCTTAGTGATCATGGCACCTCCGATCCTGCATCGTCGTTTTATCAGCAAGTCTATAGCTGAATCTTTTTGCTAGAAGGCTGTTGGATTAGTGTTTCTGCTGCGCGTTATTTTTGTTGCTCTTTCATTTTTTTCTTTGGCGAGTTACCATCATGTATTGAATGGCCCATGTAGAAAGGAGCTTATTTTGTAAATTACATACCCGATGAGGTCCCATTGTTTCAACTTCTTAATTCAGATTTGCAGTTAGGATGATATCCTCTGCTATTCGAAGCAGCCAGTTTCCGTTCCGCATCATTTAGTTATAAATACGAAGTACTTGGAATCAAATACCTCTTTTCCGTTCTTTTTAGTCGAAATTTTGGGAGTGATTCGGACTCCAGACAAAACTACTTTGTGAATTTGAGTGAAGAAGAGACGAAAGTGAAACATGTGTTAAGAGACGAGATGGGAAGATGATTGTTAAAAAGGAAGAAAAAAACATTTTACTTAGTTGATATTTCCAACTTGGCAAACGTTGTCACTAAAAAAAACGAAGGAAATCCCCTGAGAAGCATACAATGGATGTTTGATCGCATTAGTTTAGACATCACCATAGGAAGATACTTGATGCTTTGATTGAGCATCTAAACTCTTATGCATGTCACCATTCCAATTTTCATGTAAAAAAATTATGACGGGGCATACTCTACTCCTTCATGCACTCTAGTGTTGAACATAAATTCAATACAGTATACTTTCCCCAGTCATTTTTTATTACTAGCGCTTACATACACAATAAAGAAATTTAAGAAGCGGCCTAACTTTGAGTCATTTCTAATGTCACAAATATAGTTTGGTATGTTAGTTATCACAAAAACCAAAAAAGCTAAGGTAGATTGAATATTTGCATGACCTTGCGTTAGCAAGGGCGGTGGCTGGGGTGGCTTCTCCGAAGGGGTGGACGCGGTTGGGCACGGATGGGTTCCTGTTGCTGGGTTGTTGTGGGATTTGAGGGCTTCATGTTACTGTTTATTACTGTTCCTCTCGATAGTAATTGTTTGATAACCTTTTTATTTGTAAGGATTTTTTGACAGAATTTTTTTTTTTATATCTCACAAAATTTACCCTTTTGTTAGTGTTTCGATTTCTCAATACAGTACTTATTGGTTAAAGAATTGTCTTTGAATTTTATATACGAGTATAAAACATTTTTAAGAGAAAAAGTGAGAAAAAAATTCTATTCCACAAAGGATCTATAACAAGGGCAATTAATATTGTTCTCAAAACAAAGCAATCCAAGACACACCCAACCTACAATACAAGCGAAAGAGATCCTTAGGCATGCACAAGACATTGTTTGTCATTGATGAAAGTACAAAACATGTCAAGACATGCACCATGATTTTTTTGGATGAAAACATTTGTTTTGATGAAAATCATGATCTCTTCATCCATGAGAGTTTGACGAAGGAAAAGATTTGTGGGATCGGTACTCAGTAGCTCCTTTGCTTAATTTTCGTTGTAAAAACAATAATACGTTGGATGGAGAAAGTATTCGTTAGTAAGTTAAAAGTAAGGCCGAAAGGATGAACTTTTCATGCTCATTAGAGCATGGCCACCAATGCACATCTTTTGCGTCTTAGAAAGTGGTGAAAAAAAACATTCCATCTACAATCCAGATGTTTTCTATTGACCAACAAAAAATCAAGCATGATTTTTCATGCCGTTGTCCATTCCTCTTGACGAGTTTGTGATCAGTCCACCAGCATGGCCACGCGCAAAGTCAGATTTCTTCTTAATTTTTTTTCTCGGTTGAACTTTAAGTCAAACGACGTGTTTTAGGCCTTAACACAACAGTTTCAAAACGCGTAGCGTGTTAAGTGGCACTTAAAATAAGGGCAAAAAAAAAAGTCATGGCATGACGTGCGCTGACACAGAGGCATGGCCAGCGGCCAATGGCTGCCTGCCAGCGTGCTCAGGGCTTCTTTAATTACATACTCAGTCCTGAATTTATTTTCTCACAATTGTTCATACCTTGATAACAAAATAAAAAATAATAAAAAATATTAACCAAACATCATACATTCCTAAGATCTATAAATAGACACCCTATGTATATGTTTTTTCTTACACAATGTCACAATTCCTCATTATACAGTTCCTTTACGTCTCTGTACGTTGATATTCTCAACAAGATTCAAAAAATTTTGTTTTAATAAAAAATACGAATAATTCCAAAAATTCTGAAAATTCTATAAACTCTAAATTCCCTAATTATTTTGGGTTGGAAAAAATCAATTTAATATTGTTCCTTTTAAATTCATTCCTTGTTACTACAAATCAAAAGAATTATCGAATAATTGTTCAATTGACGAAATTAAAAGTAATCCAAAATTTAATATTTTAACTCGTAAAAAATATAACGATTGTTAATTAATTTGTTTTAATAAATATTAGAAAATTCACCGGCAAAATATAAATCTATAACGAATTATCTATTTAGTCCGATTTAAAAAAAATTAATCCGAAATTAAATTTTTAATACGTAA
>SNQN01000133.1:191652-213067 GCA_008642245.1 Bassia scoparia
GCGTATAGTACTTTGTGATTCAAAGATTTCCTCATTTGGATATTCGATTATAGACCATGCGAACCGGTTATATGTTATATATCAGGATTACTTGGCGTAGAGATACTATTTTAGGTTTTAAGGCGTGGTTGTGTCTCTCCTCCAATTTACTTGGTCTTGGTAGATTGTTGACTTCTTCTTGCAGACAAGTATACGTGAGTGTGTGTTGAGAGGGAAGAGATGTAAATGAAGCGTTGACGATCATATTCTAGGGTTTGCTACTAGGAGAAAATCCTAGCTACATCATTTCAACACGCCATAACATACTGTAGATACGAAGTAATCTTAATCTTTCTGGCTAACTATTATATCTGTGTTGTGTCCATCTTGACAATCTGCAAGTGTGCATTAACTGATTGTTGATTTGTTTTAATTATGATACCATGAATTACACTATGTGTTTGAGTTGTATACGCAGGTAACACAATTTTACAGGATTATGCACTATAGGTTGATAGAAACTATGCAATGCGGTTGTGTGCGTGGTATAGGTTGGGACGATTACTCTTGGGGTGGGTTTTTCACTGACTAGGAGGCTGTTTTAGATCAGTTAATCAGGTGGTTTTCGGCCAATGAGAGTTGTGATGTGTGCTACCGGATTTTGGGAGTGGGGCAGAAAATTCAAAGAACTTGAGAAGGAAGGTCAGATTTCTTCAATCAGGGTATTTAATTTGAGCGGAGTTGAGATATGTGTGTAGGTTAGAAATATTTACAAGATGTGCTAAGATACGGAATTTTAATGCGTAACAAGGCAGAGAGTTAAATCTTCGAAGACTCGTCTTTGAGCATTAGAAAATTGGGATTTTGTATGGATATGCGGTGAGAATATTTTAATTGAAAAGATGGTGTTACTTTGTTGGTAGATTTTGCCTTGTGAGTCGGGATAATTAGTATGAGTGAACGCGAAAGTGTGGTGGATTGTGGATTTTGTTATGAGAGAACAGGGTATAGAACGAATAGATGACAAACAGTAGTATTAGATAGTCATTGGATTGGTATGTTGATTGTTGGTGCTGGAAATGTCAGTAACGAGTAGTGATTATTGAGGCATTTTTGGTTGCGCGGATGGAAATTTCAATATACTACGAGTGTGTAGTTGGAGTGGTAGTGAATCAAACTAGATAAATGGAATGGATCGTATTGACTGATGTGTTTATAGAGAGAAATATTGAATCAGGCCAGATGAGTTTATGCTGTATTGTGTTACGATGATGTGGCAGTCGTCGCAGCAGTCAGTTCATATATGTGTTGTGGAATGAGTTGTTTAACCTTGACGGCATTGATCATGGTTTATTGGGATGAGAGATGATAGTTGTGTAGTAGTGTTATATGCAAGGTATTAATGTGTATGCCGATCGAGCTGGTATAGGTGCAAGGTTGAGGTGATTTTGAATAATAGTAGTAAAGTTTCGCGTCTGATGTGTATATATTTTAGGAATTCTATGTGTGACTTTTAGGGTAGTTCGGGAATTAGATTTGGATGTCATATAGGTTTAAGTAGTTTAATTTGGATCTGTGTTGATGATGTGATTGAACGTATTGGAGCTGATTGGAGTTGCTGCTTAAGCAAGGTGCATTGGTATTTGATAATGTGGTGGATGCACCAGTTAGACATCCATAGTCGGTTTGCTGTTTGTATGGGTAGATTTGCATGTAATGTGTGGATGTTTAATGTAGATCGATGCTAATGCTGCAGCATGCTGTATTACAGGTCTTTGGGCATGGATAGAGTATGCTTTGTTAATGTAGTAGTAAGCAATATATTTGGCATATTTGGTGATATTGCTTTGGTTGGTTTATATCAGTAGATTCTTGACTCTGTTGCTGAAGCAAGGGAGATAGTGACTATCGGTGGAATGTCTCTTGGTGATGTTGTGGAAGGACTGGTTTGAAGCGGATAATCGAGAATCGAATGCTTTGTTTTACAAGTGAAGCCAATTCCATTGAGAGTTATGGGGTTTGCTGTGATAGGTAGATTTTAGTGGGATTAGTAAGTTGGTGTATGGTTATTGGGTTAAGGCTGGATCAGTTGATGAGATATTTATTAGGTTACGGTAGTGGGAATGAGTTGTGTAGAGTGATGTTGTGAGTTTTATGGTTTTGGCTGCTCTTTGTGGTAGCGTGGGAAGTGTGTGTATATTGATTTGTAGAATTTGAATATGATTCAGTCGGATGAGCTTAAAGCTGCTGAGAAGAGGATCTGATTAATGAGAGAGATGTTGGATTGGATTCTTGCACTTGATCAAGAATTTGAGTTAGTGAATGCATGTTAGTGAGAGGAGAAATGTGCAGGATGTGCTGCAAATGGATAGTTTTGATATGAGACAGAGCTGGATTGGGTATCTTGTAGTAGTACTAGATTTGGGTAAGGCTGAGAGACCGAGAGTTGAGTAGTGTGTACTTGATAGTATTGAATTGATTTAGGTTTATGATAGTACTATATGTATAATTTTTAGTGACTAGGAAATGTAATGGGTTAGAAGTGTTAATATTGGTTGGCTATGGGAGTTGGTTAATTTGAAGGTAACGAAAGTAGTATAATAGACTTGTATGTTAGATTTAACTTGGTTTCTATTGGTGATTATTCTTTTTAGGCGATAATTTCATTGCATATATTTGGTCAGTATCTTTGTAAATTTCGAAATTTTTTGTGGGTCATACTACGTTAGAAGTAATCAAAGGCTTATAATTTCCAGATTTATCTTCATTGGATAATAGACGTTTATTAGTTTTTTTTCCTCTGTGTGAATTGAGAAGAATTTGGATAATGACTTCGTGTGTAGCGTTGTTAGGACTAAGTTGGGGATGAGATGTTGAGCTGGCCTGTGGGTCATGGAGGCATAAGAGAGGTATGCTCATGTGTACTCGCAGGGAGTGGCAATCGGGGGTGAGCTGGGAATTTGGAATTAGATGTTTTGTCATTCTATGATGTGTGATGATGTGATCTAATTGCATTGTTATGATCTGTGTGATACGATGTCGATCTGAACTTTGATAGTGATGAAACTTGGTTGTCTCTTGCTTGTTAACTCGTTCTCTCTTGTGTGACTGTTTTTCATATGCGTTGTCAAGATATTGGTGCTTCGAGTCAGATGTGGGGAGGTGAAATGTAGGATGGCGATGATAGTGTTTGTGGTAATGGTCTGACGTCTGTATAGGGATTTTGATAATGTGGAATGGGGAGAGGTTCAGTTTTGGGAGCTATGGAGGTCTTTGGATGTTTGAATTGTGAGGTCGATATGTAATATTTGATTCATTAAGTTAGAAGCCTACAAGTGTATATGGGGTAGAGAGAAAGGAGAATACTTTTAACGAGTGTGTTTTTTAATCGATTGTACTGAGATTTGATCCCTGAGGAACTCGAAGTAGCGACCTATCGGGAATCTGAAAGAGGATGTCATAGCTTTAGGGGAAAGGGATTCGATGATCCGATAGCTAACGTCCTCTAGCTGACTCAGTAATGAAGGATGAGATGAATGAACTCTGAATGTGCACTTTTCACCATGGGTAGCGTGATGGGACGTGATCATTATGTTCGATCTTGAGATGCTGTTACTCATACTTTTTTTATGGGACGCGATGAGCTAGTGAAAGAATTTGTGTGACTATGTTGTGTATATCCAAGTAGGTAGTGCAAGATGGAGGTGGAACAACAATTGTAATATATTATTATAGTTAATAGCGTGAGTGAAAGTATAGTATCATGTTTCTTGATGTTATGTATAGGATTTATGATAGCGTTCAGGAAAGGATATTTTGGGATATTCAAAATGATAATCTTTTCAAGAATAATCATATAACCATGAATGGAGATTGATGATACTAAGAATGTATTTATCAATAACTAGTATGTTTAAAGAATAGGTAGAAGGATAGATAGAGTTTGATTTAATGTGAGTGGGAGGGGAATAGATCTGAAGTAGTGATATCATAGAGAGGGTGATTGACACGTTTAGTAGTGTGGGTTACGGTTTTTGTTTCATCTTTTTAGTGGTGGTCTTTGGTTGGGCTGGGTCACTCAGTTCTGACTTGACTAGGAAGTACTTCGGCACTTATATTGTAATGAGGATATACCTTTTGCGTTGGGTGATGGGTAGAGCGTAAAAGGTTTAGTGGGTCGTGTCTTTAGCGGTATACATAGGTTAGAGCGTTGAGATGGTTTTTTTGTGATCTTTCTGGTTGATATAATGTTCTCATTGGAGGAGAAGTATCTATTTTGAGTCGTGACCTGGCTTGAGCTTGTAGGCGATTCTACTTTGGATGTATGGTTGTGTTCTTGAAGAAATCGACATTACGGTCTTGCTAGCTGGCATCTTGGATGTTGTAAGCGCGTGATTGGAGCTCAAGAAGGTTGCGAGTTGATGTCGAGATTTGGATTTGGGGTAGGCTGCTGAGAATGAAGTAGTTATGTAGAGACTTTGGATTTGATTCAGTTTCGCTTACGGGTTACATTTTATACGGAAGAGATGCAATATACGTCGAATGGGATCTAGAAGGACGAGGGAATGTACATCTTAGTAGTTGGAGGAAAGTGAAGGCGTATGTATTGGTGCGAGAGGATGTGGGTTTAAATTCTGTTCTGTGTAAGAGAACTTGGTTGAGAGCATGAACCTTTAAATTGGTTAAAGAATATAAACCTTGTTCTGAATCTGTATCTTTGTATGTTAATTATTACGACATTATTTAAATGATTGTGATCATAGCATGATTTATACTATTGGCATTATATTCTTCCATTTTCTAAATGAATGTATGTGCTGGAGAGGTCTTTCGTGTTTTTTTTGAATTTTTGTTGTCTTGGTTTTCTCTCTAGAGGAGGTAGATATCAGAATGAGAATGTTGATAGCTCTCCTTTTGCTTACAGGTGTTAGGGTTGCTAAGGATGTGTTTTTTATAATGTGTAGTACTATTCAGGTAATTGTTACTTTAAGTGTAACGTTCACTCTTCCCAGATGCTGTTCTTACTGATGTACCCGATTTTCAGACTCATACTGGTTAGATAGAGAGTGCGTGATTAATTGTTCAAACGGGGTTTCAATAAGGTCACCATATGAGTAGGATACTTATGGATTGAGCCTAAGGACAGTTTTACGGCTCATGTAATTAAGAATTAGGTCTCAAGGTAAATGCTGATACTTTTGATGTGCATCTGCAAGTAGGACTCAAATTGAACGAAGTGCTTTGTTGGTTAGGTTAGAATTATAAATCTTGTGGATGTACTATGAATTTGGGCCTTATAAGGAGCAAATAGATAAGTGAGATGCGAAATGCTATGAGAGGTTCATGATAAATGTGTGGGCTCTAAAAACAAAATATAATCGGTTTGGGCGGAAGATGTGGAAACGGGTCTGCCTGAGAGTGACAGAGTTGGGCCAGTAGGCTACTAAACGCTGGACGACAGGATTTGAATCAGAGAGTATGATGGAAGACATAAATATTCTTATACTGGTCAATAGAGTTTTAGATTTATAGCCAATTGTGTCATAACGGTAGTGTTTGCATGCCGTGAGTATAGGACTTTGTTTAGCTGCGATCCAATCAATCAAGGTACTAATAAGAAGTAAGTTGATAGAATGTCGTTATTCGTCATTCAGTTTAATTGTCAATTACTTATTATTTTGGGGTGTTGGTAGTTAAGTATTTCCATGTGGCATTAGATGTCAAGGGTAGTTTACATGTGATGGAAACTTTGATGTTTAGAGACACGTGACCAGATTTATAGGTTATGTAGACCAATGTTAGCAAGTGTAAGATCAGAACCTGCACGTCGAGAAGATAAGAGGTGGGACTCTTATACGAAGATAAGGCGAGCAGGATTTTTCAGGCTTACTCAACACTTCCAGCTGTATAAGCATTGAAGGAAATGATCTCCATCATTCTTTCTTTCTAGTCTCGTGTTTTGTTTCGGTGAATAAACAGATTAAACTATCACGCTGTCTTATTTAGTGAGACTGGTAACATAGTATAGGAAGGAATTGGAGGAGGCGGGTAGCATGCTTTCATTGCTGACAACAAAAATAATAGTAAATGTAATGCATATTGGTTTTTTACATGCAGTGAATGCTGAGTGTCGCTGTATTTAGTTGCTAACACTAATTTAAATAACAGTGGACAAACAACTGAACGTGAGAATCTAGAAAATTACTCCTAAAGATGGTGTCGGTTGTGCACTTGCTTTGTTTATGACACGTAATCTGCCTGTATTAAACTGGAATTCAGAATCTCGTCTCTTACTTATGCAGATTTGTGCTTACTGTGGTCAAAATTTGGGGTATTGAATGCCTCTGATATATAATTTTTGCGCAAAGAGGAAAAGTAGTTTATCGGATCATGATAGTTGTAAGCTCATCATAAATTTAGATTCCTCAGAATGATTCGACTTACTAATGCCACGTTGAGAGATTAGGCCAAATATATCTTTTGAGCTTACGTAGAAAAAGTGTTACAGTAAGGTGGTTTGTAGGGTAGCATAAACCAGTACAGTTTCTCGCCCTATTAGTATGGAGAGTGAAGAGTAGAAGTAATAGATGCAGTGATTCTGCTATCGAGGTGTTTGATCATAGCTTACTTCTTAATAAGCTTTGTGAGTTTGATTGAAATGATTTTGCTTAACTCATATGTATTTAGCTAAGGCTGCTCTTTTAGCTATTATAGGATGGATTAGATTGTATGCATACTGGTGGAATTGCTGCGCTATTGTTTCGAGGCAGAGTATATATAGCTAAAGGGGCATTTTTTTATGAACCATTCCCAGGGAGAATGGAAGCTCAGCATCAGACTAACCTCCCACAAGTAAGATAACTGTAGGAGGTGACAAAGCAAGACCTAAAATCCACATTAATTCAAATATAGAATATCATATTACTTCTACACATAAACATCAAATCAATATTCTAATAGAAATTCATACTGTATCCATGATTCTATACTACAAGCTGTCCCTTTCACAGCTGGAAAAAGTTTCAGCATGTAAGTCTCCCAAATATCAGCTAGATTTTATGTAAATTAACATTAGTTCTTCTCACACTTCTTACCGATATTACGATTACAAGATTAGTTTAGCATTGCATATGCCTTATTACATGACTACAGTCTACATGATAATTAGCAATACTACTCGATCAAAACATATCTCTTGCCAGCGCACTCACACTTCACTTAGAAGGAAACATGAACCAGACGAAGTTTACTGCAGATTTACTCTCATAATAAAAACCAGTAAAACTAATGGCAGATATGATGAGTATACTAACCAATAGATTTATAAGGTGCAAAATGGTGATAAACCCGTCCACAATGTATAACCACAAGATAAAAGATAGTAGGGAGCAGAATCAACTGAAACAAAGAAGACAAGAATCAAACAAAACACAATCTCTATATATAAAATACACATTATACACAAATCCCCAATCCCAATGCGCTACATCTGCCTGCCATAAATCTAATCATGGTCCAATTATAATAAATACATGGAGCACTAAGAAATAGTGCTGTATGGTAGTAAACTGACTTTTTCCCGTTTAACTAATACTATGTACCATTTTAAAAAGCAAAAGAGTCATACAAATTCGAAATGACTCTAGTACTCTATATAAACCATGAGCGAAAGTCTCCTTTGATTTCCTTATGCTATGAAGTGTATTATGTCTTGTTCGGGTTTTATGAGATGTATCTGTTTGTTCATGGCTATGGTGACCATGATTGCCAATTTGTCATACAAGATTTTTCAACACATTAGGTGTCCTAGTTAAGACTCATGAAGTAATAAAGGTATCTATGAAGTCACGAATTCGCTTATTTATCATTATCCCTTAAGCAACATTTCTACTACAACATATAATAGCAAAATTCATTTTTTAAATTATAAAGGGTAGACAACAATTGAAGCTTAAACATAACCAAAATGTAAAACTGGAAAGAATCTCCTAATAAAGATGCGAAAAACTTTAAGATAGAAATTTAATTATTAATAACTATTTAAATACATAGAAGTAGCAAATCACTTCCAACTAAACTTTTGCGCCACCCAGAAGGACTTTGAACCATGCCTATCCATTACAACACATATAAACGAAAGTAAATAAGGCAAACACCAATGAATTTCCTCATGCACTTGTGTTCATATACACTTAAAACAGCATCAATTCAGTCACTAATAGAAACGATCATGCACCTGACAGGAGAAACAATATACATCAGCATGATCATCCATTACTCACATTATCAGGCGTTCTTTTGTGGTTTCTTGAAATTAATATTCGATGAAAGAACAGAACCATGTAGTGATGAACCCTGAAGTGACTTTGAAATTGAACTAGTTACTTAATTATGGTTAATATTATACGAGGATCAATGTATGTTTTATTTCAACATTAGTATCATAAAGAAGTATTGTGCTTTAAATTTCGTGTATAAGATTAGAATGACATAAACATCAGAGAACATCTCGTATCGAAGCTTTGAAGATAACTAATAGGGAGGCGTTTGGTGTATCCCAAACATATGAAAGGATCTCGAGAGAGAAATATAAAGTTTTACCTTTAATATTGTTTGTACTAATGGAATGAACAATATAAGTTTTATTTGAAACGGAACGATAATTTGCCAACCACTTGACACGGTAACAAATTCGAGGATTGTTTACTTCTGAAACGTATTTACGTTACCAGAATCTACAAACAATTAAATGGAAACCTTTATTGGTTCATATCCAAAATTTTCAAAGCAATCACCAGCCAAATGTTTAATGAATATTGTAGCATTTATTGGCATTCTTATTCATAGAGACAATCAGAATTGTAAACAAAGAACATATACATTGTAATAAACAAAAACCAATCCCATAAAATACAAAAAAGCAAATATAAAAAAACTAATGATCATGTAAACAGATAACACACAACATTCCATCTGTGACATATATTATATGCATGAAAATAAACTGAATTCAGTAGATGATTGATGAACATTGAGAGTGCAAAAAAATTCCATTACTCAGCTGGAAACAATAAGATTATTCTTGCAAATAAAGAATATGATGGGAATATGTGAAAAAGGAAAAGATGAAAGAGAATAATTACCTCTTGCTGGGAAGATGAGGAAGTGGGACAGGGGAAACAATGGAGAAGTAAGGTTTGACGGCCAATTCTTTCAGACAATGTGGGCGACGGCAGATATAGTCAGATCTCTCTTCTTTCCTTCCCTTCTTCCATTCTCTCCTTCTCCTTTCACGCTACGCATCGTATTTCACTGCCCACTAGCCCAGGATCGGAGTGAATGTTGTAACAATTTCGTCACTTATATTTTTTATGTTTAAGAGATCACGGGACGAAATGAAAACGAATTAGAATCTCTGGAAATGATGTAGTGTGTAACCACTTCGCATCAATTGCGAGTAGTTCCGGATGAAGCGGTGGGTGGAGTTTCTCCATTGCGTGGAAAATTGGAATGATCTCATATCATTCTGACTCTCTAACACGCACATAAAAAAAACAAATGTGTGCTCTCTTTTTACTCTTAGTTGTAATTATTTGGGTGGATCGAATAGGATGAATGTTCACTAGCTCCAATAAATATGTTTTCAGTTTTGATCCAGTTAATTCCAAACAGAATTTTGATAATTAGATACTTTTTATACATTTTTATACTCGAAACTTATCAACTTTTACTCAGTGTTATCAACTCTCCCAATTTCATCAAATTGCTTCAATCTTGATCTAAATTGGACATTTTATAGTCTGATAGATCTGCAAAGTAAAAAATCTTATTCATTTCGGTCAAACTCGATTAGGGTCTAGACATTATGGTGTGTCAGTTGACCTTTGTGTTATCAGGTGGATGTATTATACATATGGCCAAACAAAAAGTATATATATAGTATATATATATAATAATAGGTGTAGTTGTTGGAATGAATTATCAATCATAATTGATAACGATTGGGGGGGGTTTTATTCAGGTATTGTAAATGACTTTTTTAAAGTTCCAAAATGATTAAGCTGTCTCAAGAACAGGCCAAAACAATGCGCATGCTCACGTAATATATATTAATACCAATGAATATACATGCGTGTCATGCATAATATTAATTTATATTATAGGAAAGTAATCATCAACATTACAGATGGCTCAATGGGTTAAATTGAGTTATGGAGATACACCATGTAATGTATAGTTGATAACTATATTACATTCAATAATATACCTTGTTACCCATAAATATGCGTGTGTAAGCCTTATTAATTACTCGTAAATTCCCTTCCTTGCTATTCCTAATTCCTATAGAAATATGATTTAAATGAGTAATGAGTACCTTTTTTTGCGTGTGTTAGAGAAACTTGAGGGAATCTTAATGAAAATAGAGTTTAACACAATTGAATAATAGTGTCATGGAAAGTGATGGAAAACCTTGTAAGGAAGTAGTATAAATTGAAGCTGGCCCATTTTTGGTATTTCTTTAATTTGAATGAATTTCGTTAAGAGAGAGAGAGAGCGAGAGCGCAGAGGATGATTCCGCGTCAACATTACGCAGCAAGCATTTCTTCACCCTGATTAATCGGACAATTTTTTTTTAATCGCAACCTTTTTCACGGCAATTTCTCTCTCTCATCTTATCGTAATTCTCTCTTTCAAACTTTTATTTGCGACGTTTTCTGCTTTCATGTATGTTTCTGGTCATTCCGCGTCGAATTAAGTCATTCGTCGTGACCGCAAATTATTGATTAATTCTTATGCATCGTCGTTGTTGATTGCTTGTTGATGTTCTAGGTTTTCATTAATTCGTGATTTTTTGCAATCATCGAGTAGACTGCGCAATTCTCTTTTGAAATCATTTTCGTATGATGCAAATCATAAAATTAGTGTAATAATGTCGTTTTTGTGGCAGATTTCCGTTTGATTTATGTGGAATTGTGTACAATTTTTTTTGCTGTACTTCAATGGTTTGTTTGTTGATCTTTGTGTTAGTGTAATTTGGAATTGTATTGCTACTYATTGTAAAAAAATACTTGTATTTTCACATCAATGGAAGCGGATGTGTCAAAATCATTTGACACATTTACAGTAATTTAATGAAATCGGCTTGATTATCTGTTTTTGGCCATTTTTGGTCGACARCTTCAAATGTGTTTCCAGTTGAATWTTTCTTCTTTAGGTCAAGGTACCATGGAATACTCATGTCTCACTCCAATAACAGTTTCTTGTTCTATATTTGAAATATTAAGGAATTTAGTTGCATTACTCTTTGGTACTACTGTTGTCGCTCAACGATGAGTCGCGTGTAACTTTACGATCAGACCTCACTAATTTTGATGAATATGATCAAACAAGGTTGAAGGTTTGATTTGTTCCTTATGTTAAAATTAATTTTATATGCAAAGAATCGTTACTTACTGATATACTATATTGAAAGCTTAATTATCATGCTACATATGTCATGTGGTTTGCAAGTTTGAAGGAAACTCAAACGTTTTAGCAAGCAACATATGGATGTTTATATGTAAACTAGCACCATAACTTATGTGTCATGCAAAAGTTTTTGAGTTATATCATTTGTTGCTATATGTTAATCTGGTAACCAGTAGCATGTGTTTTCTTTCATCCTTCTCATTATTGGCTATTTTTTTCTTTTTTTTTTTTAAATTTTTGATTGAATATTCGTAGGATTTAGATATATAACCTAGTTCTCTATCATAAGGCATGTTATCTTTACTCCAAACTGCACTTGATCGAGTTAATCATTATCTTTACTTCAAACTGCACTTGATCGAGTTAATCATTATCTTTACTTCAAACTGCATTTGAATGTCTTTCATATAAATGGATTATATTGAATGTCATTCATATAAATTTTCTAAATAGACCAATTGCTTTGCAATTTTTAGAGTGGTTTTAAAAGCATCTTGTTGCATTTATATGGGATTTATTCAATAATCTCACAGAAACATAAATCTCTTTGGTTGATTTCACCGAATTTGTGCTAGAATTTGGTATTTTTTTTGTTTGTACAATGTTGATGCATTTGTGGCTGTCTTCACATTAGTTGTCTATACTAGAAATTAAGTTATGGTTCTTTTCACCTTTTGTCAGCCGACGTTTTCCATGCTTTAATTTTCCTCTAAGAATCCAGGCTGATAATATATAATAAATGTCCATGAAGGGAATAAAGAGAATAGAGTGACCAMACTTGTCAATGTGATGATATAGAGCCCAGCCCACRGATATGGTTCAGAAAATGGRCTACAACATTTCTGCTGATGACAAGGTCTTTGGAGGCATGGATGCTGGTGTGAACTTGCTGCGGATGTTGTTTTGGGATCTTCACCAACCATCATATAAAACAAACSGTATGATTTTTTCGTGTTTTTCTGGAAGTTCTAGTTGTTCTACATACACYCTAAAGGAGCTTATTAAAGCAATATTATTATTATTATTGGATACRCTTTCTGGATACGTMWCCCTKAGTAAAAGCAATGCGGCACATAATAGCTTCTTATTTCACCTACAGCCATGCTTTCATAATCTATCTTTTATTTCTGAGAGGCCTTGCATGTTGTGTTTTTTTAAAAAATAAATTATAGCCCGTGTAAATTGACTTTAAGTTCAGAAATTTTGTTGAAGTATAAGCTTTAAGAATTAGGTCTTAGTGTCTTGAATTCATCTGCTTAGGAATTTTAAGAGACTTAGCTGTAAACTTGTTTGGCTGCTATATGTTTCTTCCACATAGGTGTTTATAATCTTTTTTCCGTCAGCATAATCTTGTGTTCTGCAGTGTATCTAAATAACTCGTGAAATTTCTTGAAAAATTGAATTCCGGAAAATTATATGAAGTTGAGTGAAATATATTAGTAGACCACTGAGAGGTTAAACCTACATGTTAAAGTCCTAGATAAGCTACTGCTGAATGGACAATGCAAGCTGATCACATCTAGCAATGAGCTTGCCTTGTATTGATCAACTTAGTAAAGGGCCATTATGATTGAGTTACTGATATGGACCTTACGATCTATAGAGACAGACACTGCTTACTGAAGTTGCCTGGATTTGCTATGTCAAGGGACTGCATCTCTTGATGCTCTGTTTCCACCAATGGATGTTTAATGATGTGATGCATTTGAACTTCCTTTTTCAGCTCTCCTACGATAAGATTGCAGCATTATTCAGATTGTATTGGTACTTTTTGTGTAAAGCCACATGAAACAACCGCACCAAAATTGATATTGTTTTTGCTTAAACCTTGGTTGATCATTTGTAAGTTTCAGGAAGAGAAAGTGTAGATACTTGTTGATTAATAACAGAATTAAGTAATTAACGACTTCTGTGGATGCTTGATTTTTTAAATGAAAACTAGATCTTAGCTTGCCAATAGTTGCTGTGTCGTACCATTAGGTGCCCGTTGTTTTAGTGTGAGTTAGTCGTGCACTTCCATTACTGCTTGAGGCCTTTAGCTATGACAGTTTTGACAATTCCAATAACAGAGATAACAACAGAAGAGATACCAGCTATGATCAGTTCTTTTCATCTTTTGCTTTTGGGTTGCTTGTTTATTAGCTTGCAGATGTCTAAGTTTTGTTGCTTGTTCTACATGATAGTGCTTTTCCTGTAGAAGAAAAATAATTAAATTGTACAATAATTTGATATTGCATAATGGCGGAGTGCTTATATTCTGATATGCTCTGTAAGATGATCACCTTTTCAATAGTGAAAATGTGTTTGCTTGATTCAAATTTTATCTTACTTTGAATATGACTGCTCTGTCTCAGGTTCAGAGTTCCAAATGATTTTTTAAACCCTTTTATCGCACGTTAGTTGTCACTTGTCGTGTTTAGGTTATGAAAGAAAAGGGAAATCAATCGTGTTTCCCACATGCCAAAACTGATGATGATGAAGATACTATAGCGATTAATATTGGACAAGGTGGAGTGGATTATTACTCTTTGGTTTCAAATCAAGTGTCACACAAATAATTAATTTTTTGTGGTATGCTTTTGCGTCTATATGAAGATGTGCCTTCTTGTTCGTCCTGGTGGCGTGTGATTTTCTTTGTAGTTTTAAGTTTAAAGTCATATCCTGGGTTCAGTTTTACGGACCCTACCTGATACATCGAATTCCACCAACACAGTACGGTCATGCACTCATGCCATAGCAAGTTCTATCTGAGTTGATTTGAAATAAACTTTAAGTTACTTTAACTAGTATAGCTGGTAAGAAACAAAAGACTAGATTGTGTTATAGATGAAATTCTCTATCCAATAAATAGCAAACCAGAAATCAGCTGGGGCTTAGAACTCCAGTGTTAAATGTTTTAATGAATTTGCTGTAGATGATAATTCTCTATCCAATAAATAGCAAACAAGTAATCATCTGGGGCTTAGAACTTCCAATGCAAAGTATTAATGAATTTCAGCTTCAGTTTTAGTACCAACGTTGTACACTGCCAAATTTTGAAGTACGGATTATCTCCTTCCTGTCCTCTTTGAAGAGAAAATGAAGTGACATTTGCCTTTCCTTTGTCTTTCTAAATCATTACAAAGCTGTACAGTAGAGGTTTATGGTCACAAGAGCTACATATTTAGTCGTAGCCAAATTTTGTTTCTAAAATGCCTTAGAGCTGCCATACATTATCGTGTACACAATTCAGATAGATTCTCAAAAATGTGGTCTCTGCATTTAGTGGCTTAATGTTTCTTGGTTCTGAGTCAGATCAGAATATGCATTCAAATATATGACGATCTCTAACATGGGGAGTTTAGTAGGGTTGGGCTTGAACTAATCCAAGCTGTTTTTGCAGAACATATTTTAGACTTTTTGCACAATATTGGTCTCCCAGCATTAGTTGGTGCCTTGGTGGTAGAAGGGAGGATGTTAACTTACGAAACCTGAACTTGATTAATTTGGTTACATTTGGCATTAGGTTTTTGTAGATTAAGGATAAATTGCCGAGAAAGTTGATCCTCTGGTCGATATTATTGTTAGTGTGAAATACTCTAAGGGTAATTTGATCTACATATGGTTGTCACTTGTGTTTGTGGTCTTATTTTAAGGATTTTCAATCTAATAATGTGTTTAGAGTGTTTAGCGCCACATCTGCACGCCAAGATTTGTCTTGATACTCTCATCCCATGGGTATGAATCATGTGGCACTTCATTTGGAATAAATGCAGCAGTATATGTTATTACAATGGCTGAGGTTGATATTGGAATGAGTCCTCTTGCAGGACACTAGTTTCTGGTACATTTTAAAAAGATAAATGAATTGCATATTATTGCTGGACTTTGCACAGATGTACTGTGTATATGATTTTTGGGTAGATGTACTTGGGTCAGCTTTGCTGAATCTTTTAGGTATGTAGTTGATATTCTCAATAYTGAGTGCCTCCTTACTGCAAGTATTCTGGAAATTACYGATCAGACTCCATGTTTCATTAGGATCCTTTTCTTACTTGTTTATRTTGAAAATATTATTGATGATATTCAATGGATTCGAAATACCTTCTTCCAATGTTATTGACTTTAGAGATAAGGCTCTAAGTACTCTGTATACCAAMATTGGTTGGAGTCTTTTACATTGCTGGTAAGTGGTAACCATTCTAGAATAGCTACCAGGGTCCCGTGTAGTAGCAAAGTTGGGAAATTTTTCCCAGGGTTTATTTTCCCAGATAAATATTGATTAAATTGTATCTCAAGCAGGTATATCAGCAACGGAGAACTAGAGATTGTTGGTTCATAAAAATGAATTTGCCGTCTCCTTCTGACAAGGTACATTGAGCAGAGAGAATATTACAATCGGATTATTATCTAACTGAGGAAGTACTGACATCGTTTTGTCTCTTTTTAAGTGGAGGTTTCAGTGTCTTTTTTCTTTTGTTTTTCCCCCTGTTATGGAGAATTCCCTTTCATCAAACTATTACTGTAAGGAATTATGTCATCAGCTGTATGCCTCTGCATAAACCTATGATTAGTATTGAGTATGCTTGCCTGTCGGTTTAAGAGGAAACATGTATTTTTAACTGCATTGAGCTATCTACAATACTATAATGTTTCTCATATTCAGATAGTGGTGTTATGCTTATCCAACTATCTAAAACAACTTAATAACCTATCATTCTTTTCTCTAATAAGTTAATGTAAGATTTGAGGGCTAAGGGCTACTTGTCAGTAGTTGAGTAAACCTACCCTTCCCATTATTGATAGGACAAAACTACACTTGGTTAATCTAGCTCAAAAGGCCGAAATTATCGGTTAATTAATGCATWGCCACTWACTTTAGATTGATGTACAATAATTAACTTTGCTAATGTCTTGTAAATTTAAGCAATATTATTTTGGATACTATGATTGTTTTATTAGTCATGTGATTAGTCTGATTACACATAACCAGGATTTGTTGCTGATGTTGCATTTGCCTGCACTGAGAGTAGATCTTTCTCTGTACAAATCCCGACCGTTCAGCATTTGGTGGGGACCTGTGGTGCAATGGGAGATGCAGCCGAAAGCAAAAGCTAGAGAGCTACAATCCAGTTCTGATGTTCCAGATTGAAAAGGTTCACTTTTCTCGTACACTTTTTGAATGCTCAAATGAGCATCTTTAACTATCATTTTTTCTTTGCTATGAAGCTTTTAAATATTATGTCAAAGAAATAGGCATGAAACGCATTGATGGCTACTTGAAAATTTTGGATTGAATTGATAGAGTATTTTGATCTTCCAAAAGGTCATATTTACTCTCTCTCTTTCTTCTTTTTTGACCCTTTGTCAACCTTTGTAGGCCTTTGTTGGTTTGTTGATGGGTAGAGAGGACACCAGTGTGGTGCAACTTAATGATGGTTTCTTCCTTTGGTCCAGTAAGTGCTTCCCTTGATAGGGACCTCTTGCCACTTATTTTTACATTATGTGCCTGCTGTGCTTGATTTTGCAACCTTATTGTTTTCTTGTTTGGGCCTATAGATTCAATTTAGACTCGTGGCTTTGGCATTATGCAGATTTGAGTACGCTTCTAGACACTTTTAGTGGAAAAATGCTCAAAAGTTAAGACAATACGTTTATGATAGCTAAGAAAGCCTATAATTTCCCAAGGTTCCTATGAGTATTTTGCCTAAGATTAGAGTGAATATCATTATATCACTTATTTGAGACAATAGGGAATATCTGGGTATCTTTTGGGCTTGTGGCTCCTATAATCCGGAAGTTTACTCAGATCTAGGCTTCTTCTTTATTAACTTAGTATGCCACTGGAACTGCAAAATCTTGACGGGAATGTTGGTGGGAATGTTGGTGTGAGACAAGTTTAGCTACGATGAACTTTTAGAAAACTTAAGATGTTAACCCTACATTCTCTCAAGATAAAAGTGCATATTATACTTAAATTGGCCTATTAGTGTAATTATGCTTTATTTCAACTTTTTTTTCTTCCTGGCATAGTCCTCTAAGTTGCTAGTCCTATGTTGGGTTGATGAGAAGCACTCTTTGGTGACTGCGCAGTGATGATTCCTTTATATGGCCCCTAAAAGTGTACTCCTTTCTTGAAATTTTAGTCCCTTGCTTTTATTAGCGCTGCGCTTGTGTCTAGGAGATTAGATGTTTTACATGATGCCTTTTGTAGTTGGTTGGTCCAGCAATGACGACTTTGTCTTGTCCCTTGAAAATACAATTTAAGAAATGAATTATGTCCAGTCTGGTTCAAATATTAAGGTTCAGAAAACGTTGCTTTGAGGTTTTGGAGTTCCATTCATGCGATCTCTAGATAGGAATTTGCCGGCTTTAAGGCATAGGAGATAAAAGAAATGCAGTATGTTATCAAGTGAACATACTGTGAGTTGTGGGTTTTTTTCGCTAGCTTGTTCTCAAAGGCTGCCTAAATGCTTGGTTGACTTGGGATAGTTGAATTGAAGCTTAAGATACAATAATAACTAATAAGCCTTTTTGTTACTTTGCATACTCTAATAAGCCTTTTCCAAACATAGTTAAGAAATCGAGTGTTCGGCTATGGAGCACTGATGGTTGCTTTCATCTTTACTTGGGACAGACTTAATGCTTGTTGTAGGGGATTATGATGAGGTTGTTTCCAGATATAGGATTTGTAACCTACATCTATCAAGCACTATTAAGGTATCGTTGTTTGCAATGAGAATTAACTTCTCGTAGGAATTTACATTTCATGTGAAATTACTTCCCAAATAAATTCCTAGGAATTTGCTTATATGGTTTGTTTAGCATGTGTGAAATTCTAATGTCTAGAAATTCGAGTGACCATATGGGGGTGGGTGATTAAATTCCCATGTAATGTAGATATTTATTTCATAGAAATTTCAAATTCCTACATTTTATACTTTTTGGGTCAACCCAACAACATAACAATATTGTAATTCCTAGGAATTTGAATGCCATGCTAATTGAGAGCAACCAACAAACCCCTAAAACTCTTGCACTTAACTTTTGGTTGTTTCTTTATTTATTCCCCGCCTTTCGTCCTTTCATAACTCCTTTCACGGGCATATAATCTGGGCAAAATATGATCCTTCTCGCTAAGTCACTACTTCACTAGTATTCACACCCTAGTTTTATTATGGACGGCATAGTTCCATTAATAACCATCCAACCCTCCGACATGAATTGTTAACCTTGCCGGTTGCAAGCTCTGTAACCAAAGTTGGATGCAACACGTGTTTTTGGCAGCTACCTGTGATAGTTAAGTGTGAATATGTTGCTGAATTAGATCCTATTATCTCACGCCAAGAGTTTAGATTATTATTCGAGTTATTCTCATATATACAGTAATTAGCACATAATACAGTATTTTGGTATGCCTTTTCTAGTTGTGAATGTGAAGCACAAAAGGTTACTTTTGTGTGTAAATGAGCCATAGATGGTACATATCGTAAATGGGGCAGGGAAATCCAATCTCCGGACTAAAACCTCGATCTTAATCATCAATAGACTAAAACCTCATCGTGACTATTGTTTGTAATGGAGGAAGGTAAAACGATGGCATTTGGTTTGATTATTGTAAAGACTTGTGTGTTGCGGGCCAGTGGGTTGAGAAAATAGCGGCTTAGATGAGCCGGTGGCAATGATTGAACGTGACTGTGAAAGAGTTACTTTTTTTTTTTTATTTTTTTTTTTTTTTTTTTTTTTTTTTTGGGTTTAACGCAAGTTAACATCATCATCAATTACAAATTCTTCAACAAGGGACCTCCATCGCCTCTTGTGTCATGAGCGTGTGCGTGTGCGTGGTTTGTGTTGGGCCATTGGTCCTACTCATACAGTAGTTATACCACCTTTCTTGCCAGCATCAGAGGGAATGTTACACACTTACACAGTGCTAAAATGTACGAAGTTTTAAGAATTGCATATTCAAGAATTACTTCCCACTTTGCATATCCTTCAAACTTTTTATGTTTGTAAAATACCAAATAGTTCTCCCTCAAAAAAATAAATAAAAATTCACCAACTACTTTGCGTAATGGAAAATTCCTACTCTTTTAAGATAAACAGTATCACTTTGGAAGATATCAGTGGCATAGCTCATCAACGTTTTGTTTAGTTGTAGTGTCTTAGTAGTAGTTTAGTGTTCTAGGTGCGTTTTTTGTTGTTTTCTTTTTTCCTTTTCTCTTTTCTAGTTATTCGGGTATTATTCTCTCATTTTACATCGTGAAAAAAAAGATATACGTAGATCTAAAGATTAAATATATGTTACCTAAAATGGAATTAAAGTTATGAATTTAAGATAAAATTGTAACATTAATTGACCCTTACAGTTTAATTGATAATTTAATTGATGTTTTTTTCATTTTTAATTGATCTAACCATAACCCTTACAATTCGATTTTATAGACTTGTTTCGATTTAAACAAAATCCTGATTTTGACAACCTCGGTAGGTATATGTTCTACAGTTTTAGCAAAACTAATCTAAGGGAAAAATTTTCGATAATATTTGGAAAAATTCCTTGATGAACTACACTTCTTGTATACAAGTAATCAACTATTTCCTCTGTTACACTACATCCCTTCACATTTACTTTTAAAAGTTTGGTTATGCTATAAAATCGAAACGGGTGTATTAAAGTTGATCTTAAAATTAAATCATAGAATCGTAAGATTTTACAAACATCATTAATCAAATGTCATATTCAATACTAGTATTTTTTGCACGCGATGCGTGCATAAAAAAAAACTCTATAAATTTTCGTATTGTTTTTTCTTATAATCCATATCAATAATTCGTTGGATTTTTTTTTAAGTATTTCATTCTGATCTTTGTTACGAAGTAATCAAATATGAAGCATATTAAGACAAAAAAAAAAATGTAATGTTAGAAAAAAACAAGTGCTTAAATAATATAGATTACCGAATAATAATCAACATTCAAGTGTTAGAAATATAACCAGTGTAACTACAGAGTATAATATGAATTTTNTAACTAATAAGCCTTTTTGTTACTTGTGCATACTCATAATAAGCCTTTTCCAAACATATGTTAAGAAATCGAGTGTTCGGCTATGGAGCACTGATTGTTGCTTTCATCTTTACCTTGGGCAACAGACTTAATGCTTGTTGTAGGGGATTATGATGAGGTTGTATCCAGATATAGGATTTGTAACCTACATCATCAAGCATATTTAAGGTATCGTTTGTTTGCAATGAGAATTAACTTCTCGTAGGAATTTACATTTCATGTGAAATTACTTTTTAAATAAAATTCCTAGGAATTTGCTTATAGGAATTTTTATTTCATAGGAATTTCAAATTCCTACATTTTATACTTTTTGGGTCAACCCAACAACATAATAATATTGTAATTCCTAGAAATTTTGAATGCCCATGCTAATTGAGAGCAACCAAACAACCCCTAAAACTCTTGCACATGAAACTTTTGGTTGGTTTCTTTTTTTTATTCCCCCCCACCTTTCGTCCTTTCATAACTCCTTTCACGGAGCATATAATTGGGCAAAATTATGATCCTATCTCGCTAAGTCACTAGTATTCACACCCTAGTTTTATAATGGACGGCAGTTCTCCATTAATAACCAATCCAACCCCTCCGACGTGAAATTGTTAACCTTGCCGGTTGCAAGCTTGTAACCAAAGTTGGTGCAACACGGTGTTTTTTGGCTAGCTTTACCTGTGATAGTTAAGAGCTGAATATGTTTCTGAATTAGATCCTTATATCTCAGGGGCTCAAGAGTTTAGATAGTTATTTCGAGGTTATTCTCATATATACAGTAATTAGCAAATAATACGGAGTATTTGGGTATGCCTGTTCTAGTTGGTAATGTGAAAGCAGTAAAATGTTACTTTTGTGTGTGCAAATGAGCCATAAGATGGTACATATCGTAAATGGGGGGCAGGGGAATCCAATCTCGTGACTAAAACCT
>SNQN01000134.1:0-15844 GCA_008642245.1 Bassia scoparia
TCGACAATTGAAAGGTCAAAAATACATGAATGTTATCATTTTTGTAATATTACATGGCGTAAAAATTTTTTCAACAATTTTTTAGAAATTTTTACAACAGGCAAAATCAACACTCCATATCTACAGACTAACTACAACTGTATCAGTTCCCTTTTCTAACCCCCAATCCTTGAAAAGGGCACATAACAACCATTTTACGAGTTGGCAAAGTAGGACTATGCAAGACACCACAATATTAAAAATACATTAAAAGAAGAATAAATTTTTTGTGGTACAATCATACTATTACAATCAAAGAAAAAAAAACAGCAGAATAAATTTTCTTAACGGCGATTCGGATTCATACTCGTGTGAAAATATTACTTCAACCTGCCTAAAACAAAACAGATACGCCACCTCCACAAAAATTCACGTTTAGCGAAATCAAGAATTCTAGTTCAATATATTTCAATCAACACGCAGTGTGATTGGCATAAACGACCTCAATTCTTGACCGAAATTGCATCGCCCTCTTCGCTACATGCCACCATTTAGAGGAAAGGAAGTTCAAATCTTTTTTTTAACTAGAAGATGCGGAGATTGTTTAAGATATATGGCAAAAACATGTCAAACTAGACCTAAAACTATAAAACTTGAAATAAAGCTCAAGAAATAGCAACTAGCCTACATACTGCTACCAGCACTGTGCATTCTTAAACAATCCAGATAAATGAGAAAGTACATGGAGTGAAGCTCGATGAACTGCTAGTGAATGAAGGTATGACTTACCGAAACTGCGTTGACAACAATTGGAACCACTCACATCTTCACTTTTCGAGTCTCGTACTCGTTTTAGGAGGAAACAAGAGCAGTCAGGGAAAAAAGCATGTTACTACGCCAGCTTGTCTCATTCATTAGCACACTTCATATGATCTGATTACTAAAGTCTAAACGGGATATTTCCATCAACATACTGTCACACGGACAAGGGAAAAAAATTGTAATTCTATTTCTCTTTCGGACTGTCTAAATCAAAAATGCGCAAACATAATGTTTCGTAGGCTACATAGCTTAACTCAGAAAAAAATATTGTAGGAGATGCTTTTTGAGACTGGAAAGCTCGCTTAAATCATTTTAACGTATATACATTGTGAACAACAGAAGTATATCGACCTTGAAACCCATCTATTTATACTAAAATTTCTACTCAGAATTAAAAATCCTACTCATGCCATTACTTCACTATTTTGCACTACACAGTCAGAAAACCAGATGAACTAACATGCTTGCACCACAATTTACCATTTCCCAAAAATATGTCCATCATGATTTACTTTTCTAGTTTTTAACAGCATACAACACTCAACACCTGTAGACATAGGCTATGTGTTTAATGTAAAACAAAATTGCTGCATTTATACCTCTGTGTTATATTTTTATAGATAAAACAAAATCAAAGTATTCCCAAACGTTCTGTAGGAATTAGGACACAGTTGTCATAAGATTCTTTCGTATGTTTAAGCTCCACCAGAGAGATAAATGTCAATATAAAGTGCTTTCAAACATATGCAAACATACACACCTCGGAAAACTATAATGCATTATTTGAGGCATACTTGTTTAGGTAAGTATGTGTTTACACTTGATTGTCTGAGGTTTCATTGTGTTTGCTTGTAGCAGTCAACCAGCCTGTCATAAGCTGTCTTTCCAAGCTTCCTCATCTCAGCGGTGACCACATTTCTGGAAACCTGCTGTCTTTTATGGTTTCCCAGTAGCGCGAATCTAACCACCTTTAATTATACACCAACGCGTGACTCAATGTTAACTTAATGAAGTTTATAATAATCAACCAGTCAGAGCCCTGAATACTAGAGGAGACAACACACAATAAAATTGTACTTATAGTATTAGGTAGTTACTCTGGTTCATATACAAAGTAACTATTAATTTGATAATTGTAGTTTTGTTCTTATTCATGGTATTCCGACTTCCAAGTTATATGATCTTACTCTGCTACTTAATATGAAGATTGAGCAAAAAGAGTAATTCATTAAATACTATAATTCTAAAATGCTCCAATCTACCACCCATATTGAAAGTGCCAGCCTGACCAACTCCTTCAGGGTTAGAATCTTTACTGTGGGTCTTTTCCAGTCCTTCCTCAAGTTAACAGCTGATTTCACAAGTCTGTATAAATTGGGAAAAGGTGAAAAATAAACTAACATTAATATATATTTTCAGCAAGCATATTCTGTTATTAAATCTATTATTACCATAGTTAAATTACTAGTATATTGATAAGAGAGAGATTAGTTGTTGTAGTTAATAGATATAGTTTAATAGCCATTAATTACCATTTTACTACCATTTCTACAAAGTCAAATTCTAGATCACGTCAACAAAGTTGCCAATTTACTCATTCTGACAAATCATATATACTTTTCACCAGATTGGTAGAGTAAAATAATGCCAACTACTGAATGTAAGCAGTTCAGGCAAAAATGGCAGTTTAAAATTCTTGTTATACAATTCCAACGAAGATTCATTTCAAGAAAAGAAATCCCGGAAGGACTTAGTTATGCTCATATTTGGGTTAAAAGTTGCTGTCTACCTAACTAAAGGTTTACTAGAGGCAGGAACTTGTGAAACACCTAAGCAATATCAAGGTACTCACATGTCAAGCCTTCAAACAACAACTTTCCAACAGAAATCCCCATCAAAAGCTCAACCACCATAATAATAACACTTTATAATCAACATTAAAACTAAAAAAGGGCTAGAATTCATATAAATTAAATGATGTTCCCACTTCAATATAAAGAACAGAATTTTGCTACTTTGACCCAATCAAGTGTAATTATGATAAAGAATAACAGTGAAAAAACGATGAAGAATAAAATGCAGTGAAGAAATTGTCGGTGATTCGGCGTCACGAAATGTAAGGCACAAGTATTAGAACTTGAGAGACTCCAATCAGAAAGCTTACATTCAGGGGAATTGGCCAAAATCCTAGTATGGCAGAGTATGACCTCAAATCGCTCAGGAATAAACTTAGGTTCGCGGGCGAAGAGATAATTGGAAATCACAAAGTTCTGTAATTATTGCTCCAATAACAGAAGCCATAGTTTATTTAACAATTACAAAAAATTCAATCAAGACGATTTCACAATAGAAATTAAGAAAATTCATGATGTTCTACAATAAACATTCTATAAAATCTGCTGTAAATGGAAAATTGTTTCTTCCCGCACTAACCCAACAAGTTACCGGACACACGACAATTGCGCCATTGTTACTTTAAATACGAAGTTCCAGACCACTCACGGATAATCATAATTCAAACTTAAACCAAGGCAACGATGTGATCGTGACTGTGAGAAGGGAGTGTTTACATTACCTTTATAGAAGCTGTCGCTCCTTCCGTATCGTTCCCCCAGAGTTAAGCTCGTTCTCTATTCTCCTCAAATCGCTTCGAACAGATTTCATAGAGATGACAAAGCTCAGATCTAAAACATGTCTGGAGTTTTGAAAGAATCCAAACACTCAGAGATAGATAGAGAGGTGGAATTTCTTGAACGAATGGCACTCCCTTCGTATACGTCAGGATCGGAGTCCATTGATGAAGGGGCTGGGGAAAATGGAAGTAAGGAGGATGAGAAATGACATAAACCTAACTGAAATAGCCCCCTCGTTAAACTTAACAGACTAATTTGCACGGTAAACTTCAGTTCCATGTGCATATACCAACAAGTGTTTAAAAATTGGCAAAATGCCAATGGATTATCATATCCAGTCCAAATATATTGGATACACTAGGCAATCCCCTATAATATATGGCACCAATCACCATCTCTTAGCTGTGTTTGTTGAATGTTTGTAAGCATAATTAAGATCGCTTGTTGTTTTGGGCTGTTTTTTATGTGCTGTCTTGCTGTTGTTAATGGAGTTTGAAACTACAGGTATGATCAGAATGAAGTACGACTGCAGCTGTAATCACTCAGCCTATCGACGAGCACGGCTGCGTAACCCACTTCCAGGCCTTTCAGAACTGCCATGATGGTAAGCTGAAATCAATTCTGGATGTAATGATAACCTTTTTCCTTCGACATTGACGCGTTCGATAATTGTGATATCTGTTTTGCTCATCAATTTGAGGCCTGCATCCTTTGTTTTTTTTTATGGCTTCTACTGTTATATGATTGAATGGGTGACTTGTGAATTTGGGGCTAATGAACTCTCAGATCCTAATGGTATGTCGTCCTCTTTCGATACATTCTCGTAAAAACATGATTCCCGCTAGTTTGAAGCTCAAGCACGCCTGTAATTTCTGACATTTTTTGATTTACTGCAGGACCCATTATCTATAAGGGTGCTCTATCATTGTTCATCAGTATAGATCCTTATTCAGCAATATGGGTAAACATGAACATGGGGTCATTCGCATATTACGATCTTTGTCAACTGTGATCAATCTCGAACATGCCTTATCCAACCCGAGCTTGTGGAATTGGGTGTTGCTATAATCTCGGGTCGTACCATCCTCCCAGGGGGCAACCTGTCATTACTCTATAACCGGAGCAGATACGCAATTTCAGTCACAGAATTTGCTTCCTAAGCCCTCTGATCCTTTCTAGGGAAATGGGTGAAGTCTGCCGCATAACCCTTGTCATAGGCTGCTTGGCTGATGATTGCGATCCTGCAATCTTTATGAGACCGACAACTGCTGCTGGCAAGCTGCTGATGGCCAGCATGGCAAGTTCTTATTTGGCGGAAAGGATTAGATGGTCGAGGAATGGCGTTTCTCTATCAAAGTAAATGATTTCTCAATTGGACTAGGACCGAGGACTCCACTCATCAGCAAAAACCGGGATGTGGGGAGTGTCCGGATTTATATCCTGTAACACGAATGGTAAGATGGTGTGGAGAACTATTTAGAAAGGAATACCAAATTGGTGTTGTCTTACAAGGCAAAGCTTTCATTTGACATCGATCGGTATATATACTAGGTATTAATAGAGGCCGAAAAACCAATGGCATTTGAAGGTGACAGAATATGACTTCAGAAGCTAATACTGATTGTGAGATATTGATTATGGAGGTAAGTTATGGCTTCGAAGACATATTTCGATGGTGACAAACAAAGACGGATATTAGGGCAGGGTAATGGGAGTCTAATGGCAGAGCAAATGACATCAAAAAAGGATGGTCAGGGGCTTCAGGTAATGCTCATCAAAAGACTTTTTGCTTGATGACATAATTCTTGGACATCATCATTGGTATGTTTGTTTTTAGTAAACGTGTTTTCTCTCGCATTCATTATTCCAAGGCACTTGACTATGAGAGTTTTGAATCCATTTCTATGTTGCATTTGATGTCTAGATATTTATATTCTGGGTCTCACCATCACGCTTAAAGCTTTTGGTTGAGATGGTTCAGTTACATTTTGACTATGAGAGTTTGAATCCATTTACTATTGGTTGTTGCAGGTCTATCCTCGAGCAGTATCGGCTTAGTTACTAGGGAAAACAGCTTAGGTGCAATGGCTATTCAAGAGATTGAAGAGTCTTCGCACACAAGTAAAATTCCAAGGCAAGGAACTCGAAGAGCGGGTTCTTTGTCTGAGGCGTCCGCATCACAGCAGACCAGGTAGACTATATATATGCGAAAACACCATATAATGGGCGTGTCGGTGTAGTTTTTTTTAGGTAAGCTTTAGGCTTTTGACTAGATTAAAAAGCTACTTGGTTAATTTTATTACTGTTCGGTCAGGGTACCACCTTTTCAAACGCTAAGTAAGGAGTACGTGTTTTAGCTTTTAGCTTTTAAGCTAGGATATAAGCTACTTGGTTATTAATTTTCTTCTATTAAATCAACCGCTTACTTCTGCCGATACTCTATTTATTGACAATATTAACTAATTTGAGCATTTCCTTTACAGATTGAAGGGCTTGATTGGGAAGTCTTTCATTTCGAACTGGCTTTTCTTAAACTCTAGAGAAGTAGCTTGATGCGCGAGAGTGGCACCCACCCAGTTGGACGGTGGATCCACGCTCTCGCCTGTGCTCGAAAATGTAGCAAAAGAAGGGCAAAACATACGGACCCGTACTTGGGCCTGCTAGTTTTGGCTTCCAGTAACTTAACTGAAGGACACTGTCAGTTTACGAACTGCTTTGGCGAGTGTCTAAAAGGACTCAAAATCGAGTATGTAGATCCTGACTGTGTTAAGTCGATTTGAAGACAGGGTCAATTTAGACGAGTCACCATTTTTATAAGCTCTGCATCATTTATTATGAATCCCATTCTTGTTCACTACATTATCGTTTGCAGAATCCTCTTTGAGAAGCAGATGTTGATAAATACTAGGCTTTGAAGCGCTTTTTCTGAGTCATCAATCCCCTTCAGCAGAATGATTTCACTGATAGAACATTGGTTGGAGTTTCGACATTAAGCTTTTAGTTTCTTGAAAACACAACAGGTGGTCTTGAAATTGGTGGAACTGCAGCACAGGCTTCCTCAACTGATGCAAACTCTAATTCCACTTGAAGGTGGGGGGAGGAGATATGAACCCGTGATTCCGTGTCACGTTTGGCTTTGATACATGTTAACCGCGAACCCATCCTGCAACCAAAGTAAGGCTAATGGTTGTGAGGCCCCAGATGGAATATTGCATATAGTACTCTAACAAATGTTTCTCTTTGATAGATGAATCGCGATTTATTTGTCACTCCTATCAAATAATTTTGTTACCTAACTGTTTTACAGATTGATCATTTCAAGTTTGGTCGAGAGTTTTGCGCGAGGGAGGAAGTCGACCTGTTTCATCAGCAGAGTAACCCAGTGTTAGCCGTTGACACAGAAGCGAGATTATTTGTTCACACAGGTAGGCTCGGTAAAGATCTCAAGAGCGTTTTAATGCTGGAGCAGTCGAAAGATGCCAACAGATTGTTCCTTATTATGAAATGATAGCAAACCGCCCGAGTCTAACTCTTGAAGTTCAAGGAAAGTGATTTAAAGGCCCTTTCGCGATGCCGTTAAGAGTTGATTTCCACGATACAACTTTATTAAATCAAAGGTCGTCTATTGACTATTTATATACTCAAGAAGTGGGGTTATTGAATTTATTTATTTTCCATTGCTTCTATCATTGGACTAATGAGCGCTCATACAATCAACAACCCCTCATTCGACATTTTCTGGCAAAACATTTTGAATAGTTTTCTCTCAGCGAATAATTAGCAAGAGATTCGAGGAATTACTAATACGGAGGTAGTATTTTAAATGGATTACCGTCCTGACTCCATACAAAACATCTTGTCATAACATAGAAACCGGCATTATGTCCAGATAAACGATCAACATCGATATCTACTTTATAACTTACTCTCCGTATATAGACCTTCGTTTGTGTCTTACGTTTCGATGGGATCTTAATTACACGGTGATTATTATATTTAGTATAAGTATTTTACTCAATACAAGTGGATGTATAGATTGAAAATTGATTGTTATATATGCTTCTTTTCATTATATCCATAGTTGTATCTCGACAATTGATTGAGTTAAGGGTATGTTACTTTCATCAGGGTGCGTTGCTGGAGATGGTGGAGGTGCGTGTGGTTGTGATGACGGGTGGCCGGTGAGTGCCGATTGTGGTTTGGGTGGGAGGTGGGTTGTGGGTTGTGAAAGTTGTTAAGGTTGGTAAGACCAGGTAATAATTCACTGTCAGGGATTTTCCACGAACCCTCGAAGGCGCACTAGTAGAATTATCCTTCAAATATTAATTCTAGTTCAAATTACAGTATTTAAGTTTATTTCCGTGTTGCTTTGTATATGTTGTTTAATATAATACGAAGTACGGTGAGTACCGCGTTCTTGAGTAATGTAGTAAGTATAAATAGCGAGACATGGTAGTTAGGAACTTAATATTATAGTTGATACAATGTGGCAACATGTGCAATAAGTTGAAGCAAACAAAGTTAAAAAGGCCAAATATAATCAAAAAGCAAAAAAATGACAATTGAGGAGTAATTATATGCGAGCATGGTGAAACCAGCTGAGCACAACATGGAATTGGCATCTTCCCCTTAAAAACTTGTCAATATCAGTCATCCACACAGCTATACAAATAACTTACGACAACCACTAACACAGATTATTGGGCGTTAATCCACAACCAAACGAAAATTCTTCGAAACCCTTAGGGAGTCTGCCGCGTCATTTGGTCCCATTATATCCCCTAGCGGCCGGACTGCGCTGGATTGGGAGGCGACCGAATGGACGCTAGAGTGTACCCCATGGGGGCGGAACTCGTGAAGGTAGCACGTCCTAGTATTGAAAATGCCGACTTTTGGCTGATTTCACTATCGTACCGAAATTTTCAGATTCTGTTTAGTTGAAGTGACTATCATATGAGACGCTCCAAGACCTTCCCTTGCTCAGCGTGCAAATCACTAGGGTCTTGATGCGTGGGGGCTAAGCGTGGGGATATCTATGTCCCCGTGATCGTGGATGGGACGGTGTTCGATTCCATTTCGCTGGACCGAATGGGCTAGGCTTGCTCGTGGTGAGCGCTCCAGGTTGCACCGGTCCTAGATCGTCGAGTGGCTACACATAGCCGAGAAATGTTCAATGTAGTGGGTTTCTACGATAGTGTTTCGATAGATAGAGGACTATTTTCGGGGAACCTCAACGCGAGAGGAAAATAGAGGCACATCCAACTTTGTCGATTTAAACGCAAGGACTGAAATACGAAAGGCTAAAGAAGTTTGCTAATGATCGGCTTCGACAATTGAGCAGCAGACGACGTCGTCCTTACAGTCGATTCGAAAGTTATTGCAGATCTCATCGTATGGAGATGCGTGTGCAAGGCTCGTGAGCTCAAGAACTACAGTACCTCCTTCAATGCTTTTGTTGATCTCGCGTCCTCTGGATGGATCCCGCATTACCATCTAAGGTACGGTTGAATCTTTAAAAAAAGACCTTGCCCAATTTTAGAGAGCTAAAAGAGATCATATAGAGAAAATAACGATATAGATGTGTACCAATGTGATGAGAAAAAATATAAAATGAAATTACATTTTTCAAATTAGTAAGTGATTGTGAGTAATGATTGAAATGTGACATCGATTTTTTTTTTTTTTTTTTTAATTAATGAGAGTAATTATTAGTCCATTGTTCCTTTATTACTTTTCATTGATAAATACATCTTATTAAAAACTAGATCCATGTTAATTACACATGACATATATCTCATGGAACCCATATACTTACTTCATTATTCTATATCGAATGGTTATGGTTGCATTTTACAACTTTAGAGGTTGTCGGGATGATCAACTTCATTTGTGCTAACTCCCAATTGTTTTTCCATTAGCCTAACAATTGAACCTGAACGATGTGTTTCTGATTCAATATGACACTTCTACTTTTATAGAGTACATACCTTCATTTCTCATTCGATATTATTCGCAACGTTTCTCTTTTACACTCTTGTCAATACAATATTTTTAATTCAAATATTTAATTTAAGTTATAAACATTAGCTTAATTTTTAGTTGAAACACAGGTCGTTAACAACTTCAACTAACTTAACCATTCATATATACATGTGCAGCTACTTTGGCAATGCTGTTGTGGAGACACACATATCAAGTAACGCCGGGGAGCTGATTTCGAAACCTCTAAGCTACGCTTGTAGTAAGATAAGGGAGGCAACGRCGAAGGTGACGTGCGCGTATGTGGTGGAGTTTATCAAGCACTTGAAAAACCAACAAAACCTAACCAAGTATCAATACATTGAAGATCGAGGAAAAGTGGAAGGCTCCTCATGCGGTGACCATAATGTAAGTTGTACGAGTTGGTTGAACCTGGCTGCTTGCGGCGCAGACTTCGGCTGGGGGAGTGAAGTGTACATGGGACCTTGCATAGTCTATGACTGCGATGGTTATTTTGTGATCATTCCATGTAACAAGAATGATGGATCTGTGCTTCTTGGAGCCTTCTTGAAACCTAAGCAAAAGTTCCGAGAATATATGAACATTMWWTTTTGAGAGTCGTGCTTAGTATAATCTTACCWGCACGACGTCTTAWGTGAGGAGTATCTAGTACATATAGGATAATGTTGTGATGATTTATAATCCACACACAGATTGACGGATCGGACATGCTTGGGTTGCATGTGGTCCATGTTGCTGAGTAGGACAAGTTTAATCTTATGTTAGAACAATGCAGCTTGCTATATATTGGTTAGTTAGCATTGTCATTACATAATGATGATTGTCTATTTAATTTGCTTTGTTTATTTTATATCATGTACAATAATATACTCTATCTTCTTTGGTTGATTTTGTATTTTGTGATTATGAAATTAGTCTTTTTGAATAACTCGCTCCTTTAGTCACTAATTCTTTACTTGAAGATTAGTTTTGTGAGAACGAATCGATCCCCCTCTCTCTCCTTCCCCTTCTTTGGTGAGAACGACCGCACCTGACCCCGACTCAAGCCTCTCGATCTGAACTTATTAGGTGGTGATGTACAAGTTTATTGCCCCGGCCATAAACTTGTGMATGACTACCTAAGTTCAATGATCATGAAATTAAACATACTTTCTCCGTTTTTTTAGATGACCCACTTTGGGTTTTGTGGTTTTTGAGGCAAAATATTGGTGTAAGTGATTAGATGAGTAGATTGGTAATTTAATAAAGTATGTGGGACCCATAGATGAGAGAGATAGAGAGAAAGAGATTGTGGACCCCAAAAAAAGTAGAAAGTAAGTGGGATTATATGATAATTTATTGTGGTCCCCATGTCTTGAAAGGGAAAAAAAAATCAAAGTACGACAACTATTTCCAAATTTTTTAAAATAGAAACTGGGTCATCTAATAAAAAACGGAGAAAGTATATAACTCTTGCTTACACAAGCGAACAACCTATTACATATTAAGCAAAAAAAAATAAAAAAAATTACATTACATATTTGATGCTTAAATATCACAAATTAGCATTGAAGACAGAAGAGGATCAGAAGCTCCAACAATGATAGCACCATCAGCTTTGGACTGCAATAAGATTTCAATTATTTCTTCTAAAACCACTTCACCAGGAAACATAAGTGGTATTCCGGGTGGATACGGACATATCAGCTCGCCGCATATTTTTCCTATCGCGTCTTTRATATCTACCTTTCTCTTCTTCGCGAAGAAGGCCTCTCTCGGAGTTAGTTTCATGTTATCGGTAACATTATTCCTCGGGTCGAATTTCGTACCAACACCATTATTTATTACAACTATTCTACTCTTGAACCTYGGACGATCACATTGTTGGTTGAACGACAAGGACGACGACAGATTCCGAAACCCTCGGACCAGCCTATTGACATGMTCCTTGCAAGCTCTGGGAGGAAATTGATACGTGATGAACCGCAATCCAGGAAGCTCGGAGATCACCTTTTGATCCGTATACAAGAAGTCGTCCGCTTCGTATCCCGAAATTCCGRGATCATAGACCCCGACASTGACWCGYAAGGGGTCTTGAGTGCACGGGAGGTCTAACACGGCGATTCCTCGAATTTGTTTGAGTGTGTTTGTAGCTTGCAGTGCTAGACTWATTGCATTGTCGAAGATAMTTGCTGGGTTTTCCTTTAGTTGATCCGTAGTAGCATCCAATGAAGCTAATARCAAGCAACTAGGGCTGGTACTTTGAAGGCTTTGAAGACACGTGTCGATTTTTTCTTTGTCTATAATAATAYTGYTGTTTTTAGATACATGTAACATTGACGTCTGAGTTAGAGAGAAGAGCACCTTATGAGTGGATTGAACAACCACATCGGCACCCTGCCGAAGGGCCGGCAAAGGGAGAGACGGGTGGAATCCGAAGTGAGCGCCGTGAGCTTCGTCTACAATGAGAGGAATGCTATGTTGGTGACATAGAGCAGAGATCTCCTTTATGTTGCTGCACAAGCCTTGATAAGTTGGGGAAGTTATGAAAACTGCACCTGGTTTAAGTCCCTCTGATCTTAATTCTTTAATTGCCCGATCCACCTGCCAATTTAATAATGGTAGTATCGTTACGTTCCTTTGGACTGAACTGAATTGAATCATAAATAATAAGTCCAACGTATAACATCTATCGCGGTCTTAGTCAAATATATATAGCTTATCAAGGCCCAATAAATACTCTTCATATTCTTTTTATAGGCAGCATTTTTCCCTCTTCTATAATTTAGTTTTCAATTTATATATTTTTCCCCAAAAAAATATGAGTATCATCTTCAATAACGAATTAATCTCACGCCGTTCTTTAGTCTATAGGAATCTTAAGTTACAATTTGATTTTTAACCCTCTTTGAAAAGTTAAGAATGATATACTACATAATTTTGTACAATCTCTATAAAAATATCACATGCTACAAATATTTATTATTTCATTAATCTAAAAAACCGTGCATCACACGGGTATTATCTTGTTACCTCGAACGGAGAGACTATAGTTGGTATATCCCAAACAGAATCATAGTCAGGAAATATATACTTTGGAACGACACCAGCTAATACCATAGCAGAAATTGCGGATTTGTGGGAATTTCGAGACAAGATCAAGGTGTCTCCGGGACTGCAAACACCCATGATAGCTGCTTGTATTCCACAAGTTGTGCCSCCAACAAGAAACCAAGTCTTTGATGCCCCGAACACTTGCGCAGCTTGCTTTTGTGCTTCCAAWATCGGCCCTTCCGGGTCCGATAGGCTGTCCAACGCCGATACGTCGTGACGGAAGGGCCTTTCACCGAAGAGTTCAGTCAATGACGCTGGTGCTGCTTGGCCTCGGTTGTGTCCTGGAAAACCAAATGTTGCTACGTTTTCTTCTCCCACAACTTTCAATGCATTCACATATGGAAGGGATTTGCGCCATGTTGAAGGCTTAATTCGATAATACTGTTTGAATTACATGCATGGGCTAGTGATTTCCGCACTCCCCATTAATTTTCGCACTTCAAATTAGGGACCGTTTTGGAGTGCAAAAATTAATGGGGGAGTGCGGAAATATGTTCCCCATGCATGGGATATATTGGGATAGATGTGTTAGTTAAAAATTTACTTGTAATTTTTATGCATGCATATAAATWCTATAGTACGGAGTAATTTGTATCTATTAAATTGAACAGAACTAAACTACGTTGTTRATTAGTTTTAGTCGTTGTATATTTTATACGTAATCACATCACGGGTCTCAACTATCAGCTTAAAGCTCATCAATCTAATAACTTATACTAAAATAATTCCCACCTCCTCATTTTTCCCTTCCGAATCCTATTAAATAATGATTCCATATAAAAAAATTAATTAATTAATTAATGCAAAAAAATAATAAATGCGGTTTGACTATTAACTACTACTCTTAAAACAATCACCCTTAATTAGCTTATATTTTTTCTCCCAAATTGCTTTGAAAATAGACCTTTATCCATTTATTTATCATCAACTACTATTGTGTATATATTACTTCATTTTTTTATGTGATAACTGATAAACAAAATTTATAAAAAAAAATTTATTTTGTGACATTTTGTACTGTCTAACTTCGTAACATGACAAGTGATAAATTACATCATTTTTTTGTATGTCTCAATTGATTGCTAAAAAGAATTTAATTAATTTCTTTAACATAACTCCTTCATTTCTCTTATCTATTTATCGTTTTCACGTTATACAAGTATATTTTTTTTCCTAAAAAAATTTTCATTATAAACAAGTTTTACAAATAAATTTAATGAATAAAATCGTGTATCACACGAGAATTAATCTAGTTCATAATAATTGAGTCACCCATCGATCCTTACCCCTTTTAGACAACCATCTAGCTCGTTTCTTGGTGCATCAGTATCCTGAGTCTCCTGCAAAAGAGAATTGAGTCAATAAYAATTAATACGAGTGGTTTGAATTAGTGCATTCATCTTAAATTGTTTATTACTATGATGATGAATAATTATAACGGACTTTTCTCTTACCTTTTTGGTTGCGGTAATRYGAWGAGGAAACATGATTTAATTCAATGTTGAAGATCAGAWTTTTTTTRARAAGGTGAAGTAATGGGAAGAGATAATTGAGCATACACACAAATTAAAGAACCATTAYTATTATATATAGCGATCATTGTTGGCTTACACCTACCACTTACGGCCTACGCATCATGAACTTCWAGGTATAATAATTAAAACTACTCTAGTTGAGTATTAAAAATGTGGTSCATTTTAAGGGTGCAATATATTTTAAAGGTGCAATATGCTCATSAGTTCAACCCTTAATTGAATTCAATTTCGTTTATGAACATAGCTTCCTCTATTAAATTCAGGCCGGATATGTTTATTTCAGCCGAGAGTGAGGGGTAGCTCAAGTGGTTAAAGCTTATCATCTTCGCCGGTTCCAAGAGATCCTAGGATCGATTCGATCTCAGCTCATCTCCGCCGTTGTTTATTTCAGCTTATTTTTACTCCCGTTAAGATCTTATAAAAGATTACTTGCGTGTAAATATGCTATTGTAAAGGGGAGAGACAACCCTATTCATTTCAGTTCATCTTAATTATATTTTTTGCTACTTAATTTGTTAATGATAATGATGATGGCGATGATAATATTGATAGTAGTGATAATAATAGTAGTAGTTATTTCGCATTGTAATAATAATATTGATGATGATGATGTTGACGATGATGGTGGTGGTGATGATGATAATAAATAATCCTRAATTAAATATTTCGGTATAACATCACTCATCCCAAGATATATCATTAATTAATGTTTAAAAAGTTTATCCTAAGTTAAATATTAGCCTAAAGATTAAATAGTTAAATATTGATCTTTTACTAATGAAACTCCTACAATAAACTAATTGAATCATACCACTTACCACCTACTTATAAACTAATTGAATCATACCACTTACCACCTACTAGAGGTGGAAATGGTCGTGCCGGGACGGCCCACTTGCTTAAACGGGTCAAGGGTAACGTCGTTCCGTGCCGGTCTCGTGCCGAGTTCTTAAAAAAAGTCACGTGTCCAATCTTGCCTTCGTGCCTTACTCATAATTCTTTATATTTTATACATTTTTTTGTCTAAAAATAGCATGTTCAATTCACATGCAAGCTGACCCACGTATTTGTGCCAACTTTTAAAAGTGTTGTGTTCACGGCCTATTCACGAACGTCAGCGTGTCTCTCGTGTCGTGTTGTGCCGACAACGATCTCTTGCTAGGCGGTCATGCTCAACTCGTACTGTGCCGTGCTGACCCTCGTGTCGGTTATGCCTAGCTCTACCACCTAAGTACTCATACCAACTCTGCCATCAAATGTAGAAAAATGCATTATTAAGCATAGAAAAATGCTGTGTCGAAGTAGAGTTCAGATCTACAAATACAAACAATGGGATCAGATTCAATTCTATTTCAGAATTACAACAGATCGAGCTAGAGGCCCCATTATTATTAGAAAACTGTATCAAACAACGATGTGGAAGAGGAAATTTCTAATGACGATCCGACAAATCGATCATAGTTTTATAAATTCTAAATTTTATTTGTCCATTATTGTTATGTATTTGCTAGTTTTGTTTTTTTATTGTAGATGTCGTATGACTTTTTATTAATGGATCAATTTTACTTTTAAAAAAAACTTAACCGGTCCATAATGCGCAAAATAATGTAATCGTTTCCCTCGAAATAAATTATATTCATCCACTTGAATATAACTATACATTTATTAGAGATGTATGACTATGATACAACAACCAAATAATAATAAACGAAAATCAACAACTCCGACTCTCCGATTCCGAACAGGACGTGCTTTCCATTATTCATAAATAATTTCGTTTGC
>SNQN01000134.1:38199-60270 GCA_008642245.1 Bassia scoparia
CAATTGAACATAAAAAATCAGTAAAATATAACTAAAATAGAATACGTTCAACAACAAGTTACAACAACTAACTTAATCAATTTATTTACACTTCAATTATTTGCGAAAATATATTTCAAGAAAATACAAATCAACGGAAAATAAACAACTCACTAATTAATATTAGGGACTAACAAGAAGCAATTAATTCAAAAAATAATTCCAAAATGAACAACAATATTATTATATAAACAAAAACATTACTATTATCAATTTTAATATTTCAGAAATATTATAAAAAATTTTGATGAGAGTTACCTTGAAATTGGGAGGATTAGCTTGAACCAAATTTGGAGGAAAATAACAAGATAATTAATTGTTGTGATTTTTGGAAGTGTGCCAAAATATAGCAAATGGGTGTCTATTTATAGAAGAGGAAAAATATGACCGTGGTGATTTTTTTTTTTTATGGCGGAAAATGCATTTATAAAGTATAAACCGGTTGGAGTTATATAATTTTCTGATTGGTCAATAATCTGAGCTGGCCGCGTGTCAGCCGCCCATTCGCTGGACTGACGCGCCAGCTCAGTAGCAACATTTATATTTTTTTGCTTCCACACAGCCAAAACGACGCGTTTTGGCTGTGTCTCAGTTAACGACACGCCAAAACGCGTCGTTTTGGCTGTGTGGGAAGCAAAAAAAAAATAATTTTTCGCACCAGACATGTGGCCCCACGGAATACTGTGCAACTTTTCTTCCTCTTGCTGAGAGGAACTGCTCGATTCCTCTTTAATGAGAAGCCAATTCCCATGTTGTGGAGCTTGAGGATTGATTAAAAATATTTTGTTGGAGAAAAAATCCTCATTACTACTAGTGCTCTTAGAAACTCGTTTCGTTCTTACAATCAACAAATGTAACCTCACCGGGGGGTCCTTGGTACCCATTGCTATGTCTGGGACACTGTTGCATAAGCTGAAACCACAAGACTAATTACAAATTAATCCACTTATTAATAAAAAGTAAAATAATCCATATTATATATTACATTAATTAACTACTAGAAATGATTGATCGAAAATGAAAAACATCTCACGTCAATCATAATTGTCAAGTTCACTATATGTCATATTTTGTCCAAAGATTGATGGCGAGATGCTTCGCGCAAAATTCTACCATCTCCTCCGATCTCCAATTAACAATAACTACAATCAAACGAAAAAATTGCTATTACAAAACAAAAAAAAATAAAAAAAATGTACATACTCGAGTTGTCGTGAGCAAGATCGTAAACTATTTATAACTGTTCGTAATCGTATCGTTGAATACCTTTTCAGGATTAAGAATAGACAAAAACGAAGATGTGTGAACATTTCTTGGTATGCCACTTGATAGTTTAAAGAGGGGGAAGCAAGAGACGAAACGAGTATATCAAGCGTGAAAAAACTCACAACATAATTGATAGAAAAATGCTTAAAAGATAGAACTCAAACATAAAACTAATCTCACTGATTTAATACGTGAATTACAAGACTTAAATAGATAACAAACTCATAAGGAGTCATAAACACTCCCTAAACTCTTGGCCTCAAAACCACGTACATCCTATAATCCACTAACACATTAACTTGACAACCACTAACTCTAATTACTTGATAACAACCCACTAATTTATTCACCACTAATATTCATAACTAGAAAATAGTAACTAATAATTACAATACCAACTCATTTGAAGCATAAGCATAACCAACACCACTCGTTTCTTTTTTTTTTTTGGCGAAAAAGGAACGTCGCCTTCACAGCCATAGACCATAGAGGGGCCGTGTTATACCTCATTTCCCACCCAAAGTCGACGCCACGAGCCACTAGGTTCAACCACTTATAGCGATTACATCATGGTCACCACATAAGGGCCTCGTACTTTTCCTCGATCTTCATAGTATTGATATTTAATTAGACTTTCCTTCTTTTTCAATTGTATCGATATATCTACGCACGTACTCGCTAGTCACCTTTGTCGATGCTAGCTCCTTATTTACTACAAGCGTAGCTTAGAGGTTTCGAAATCTGCTCCCCTACTTATTTGATATGTTCGGGGTAACAACGGCGTTGCCATAGTAGCTGCATATATAAGAATAAGTTATCAATGATTAAAATTCGGAGATAAATGTAACTGAGAAGTTCATTGATTATACCCAATTTTCATTTATTTTTTATTATTGAACTTATTCGAAAGAATTTTTGCGTTTTGAAAGAGAATAACTATATATAATGAACCGTCAGGGTAATGTGTTCCTCGTTAGTTTAACACTTGTGATCTAATATAGATGTCCCAATTTGAATAAAGGAAAGTGACATTGATTTTTAAAACGTCATATACGAAATTGTTGTCAATTAATTGAATAGATTCCCGTCAAAATAAATATAAATTGAAAATTCATGAAATAGTTTGAAATATACACAAGAAAGGATGAAAAATGAAATATTATTAGATCTTTATTGTAAACTCCGTCCACTCCGTTTCTTACATTAGGATCAGAGATAGAGTTAAACCAATTTCAATAAAAAAAATAAAAAAATAAAATTTTTGAAGTTAAACATTTACAATTTCCACATGTTAATGGTTTCATATAAAAAAAACTCCATATCTAACGGTCCCATTTAACTTCTCTTCAGTCAACTTCCCTCCCAAAATTAAGTCTCCACATTGATTCCCTCCAAACTTAAATTAAAAATATTAAAATATAGAAATTGTCAATCAATTTTTTTTTTTAAAAAAGATACAAAGATACAATAAAAAAATAAAAAATAAAGGGACTTTTAGTGGGTCACGGTCATAACGTGCGAAGTCAACCGCCGGAAACCGGCGATAAGATGGTTGTGACAAAAAACCCATTATTTATTGAACTTACGAAGTTAACGAGATTTAGCTCCGTGCAATGCATACTCTGAGTGACTGAGTGTACGACTGCACGAATGGAGTGTTCAATTTCTAGTTTATTTGCTACATCTCTGAGTGACTGAGTGTGGTACTGGAATGAGATAAACCAAATTAGTAAAATTACTATTCCTTGATCAATGGATTGGCCAAATTCATAAAATGACTACGATGTTCTATAGTTAGTTGATATATATTATGTTATTGAGCATATAAATTAGACTCAACACAAAAAATTTATCACATAAAAAAAACACAGAAATTTAAAGATACATAACTGATACTTCACTCATGTCGTAAATGAAATGATCATATTACATAGGTTTTAACAACAAAAGTAGGCAAGCAGAACGCAGCAGTATGTATCTGTCAAAAATCAAGAATAAAAATTAATTTAGTTCGATTATAGTATGCATATATGGGAAAAAAAATTATAGGTGAGAATAATTTGAGTACCTCGGAATTATAATATTTTAAGGGCCGTTCGATATCCCGGTGATTTGATTGTCGTCTAAGGATTGATAGGATGCTTGAAGTCCACAATTGGCCCTTCGGTAGAGCAAAGCATGTATCCTATCACACCGCTGTAATTTTAGAGCGCAAAATGACAAATGTTTATTTTAATAGATACCCTATAGTGTGTGTAACGCTAACGAATGAAAAAATTCGTTAGCGTACTGATCTGACGATAAGTATGTACATAAAATTCTTTAAAACAAGTGAATAATAGTGATCGGAAGGAGAAAGAAAGTGCCTTTTGGTAAGTTGGGACATCACTCCAAGCATAGTTGACGGATCCTTTGAACATTGCGGCACATAGTTAATGAATGCTATCGATCCAAATTTGAGGTGCAAAAGCTTCCGGCAGGGACACATAGCACACCTCCCGGGCGGAGGCAGTTGCTAACTGTTCTCCAAAAGCCTTAGTCGACTACCTCGTTTCTCATCGGGCCGTGTACCACATCAGATCTGTAATGTAAGTAGCCGCATTTCGAACATAAATCAGGTTTTGCTGAGAGAATGCATATGATAATATACTACCATCACAACACGAAACGCATCCAATATCACAGCATTCATATACCTCGAGGGATAGACTTTGGAAGGCCACTCCTGCAAAGGAGATAATCGATTCGTGAACATGGTATGTATACACTTGTACACGACTAAGGGTGTTGGTATATAATTTAGTATACGTATATACAAACGTTTCAATTAATTAATTAAGTTTTACATTTTAAATTTTCTTTAATTTACCCGAATTAATTATACCAAACACCTGCTTGAAACGATTAGTTATCTACTCGTAATTTAGGTCATCAATTCTTAGAAACTCGTTTCGTTCTTACCAATCACCAAATGTAACCTCACGCGGGGCCTTGTACCGATTGCTATGCTGGGAACATTGTTGCAATAAAGCTGAAACCACAGAACTATACAAATTAATCCACATTTATAAAAAACGTACTTATTAAATACCACATTATAACTAATTAACTACTTACTAGCAAGATAAAATGAAAAACAAGCTCACGTCAATCAATAATTTGTCAAGCTCACATATGTCAATTTGTTCCAAAGATTGATGGCGAGATGCTTCGCGCAAAATCCACCATCTCCTCCTCCAATTAACAATAACTACAATCAAATGAAAATTTGATATTATAAAACTAAAACACGTACTTGAGGTGCTCGTTAGCAAGATCGTAAACATATTATAATTGATTCGTAATCGTATCATTGAATACCTTTTTAGGATTCGGAATGAGCAAAGAGGAAGATGGGTTAACATTCTTGGTATGCCACTCGTCTTCCGGTTAGCTGATTTGGTCGTCTACGATCACAATCTTCCCAACGTCTTATTCTTTTTTATTGTAATAACAATATTTTAAAAACAAACTCATATTAAATAAAACCATGATAATTCCTTTTTCATTTTCAATTATAATATATATAAATATATTATAATATATATATATATATAATAAATATATTATATATATATTATATATATAGGAAGGATCATGTGAAAACCAATTGATTTGGTGAAACTAAAAACTATCAATCTGAGTCGTCAAGTTATTCTTGATCAACAGCCCAGATCAATCCATTTATTGCCACCAAAACTGGTTAATCTCTTCATCCTTCATAACACTGTCATTTTTTTTTACCCATAACTCCTCTAATCTCTCCTCCTCCACCCTTTCTCTCTCACCACACTTCTCCCACCCTCTCTCCTCCACCCTCTCTCTCTGCCCAATCAGCGCCAACACTCCATACCCGTCGCTGTTCCCTGCAAACACACAGCATCTCCGGTCCTGGTGTCAAATTGATTATTGTTTAATATGTTGCACAAATGAAGTAGTTCTATTTTTTTTTTGGTATGTATTATTTACTTGAATTTTATGTTGATTATTGTTTAATATGTTCCAGAAATTGACCGTAACCACCCCAACTTCACCATGAATTTGAACGAATTCAATGATGCGCTTTTTACCCACCCTCAATTTCTCAATGCCTTGCAACAAAGAGGAATGAGGTTGTCCCCAAATCCTTCACCCTTGTATGACTCCCAAGGAAACTCTCCTAATGAAAGCTTGCATACGACGAAGACATGTTATCCGACGTAATGAAAGCTTGTATAATTCTCCACAACATGATTGTGGAGGACGAACGACACAACTACACAGGAGCAGATGTTTTACGTCGGTACTATGAGGAAGATCGCCCGCAAGGTTCTGGATTTGATTGAACACATTTGGGAACACTTCCGTCACCACGCTGAGTGATGAGATGTATGAAGCTTGTACGATTGACCTATGTTTTTTTCAATTACATTCGTATTTGTACGCTTAAGAAATTTGTGCTTTCAACAATGCGATGTTGGTGTTTGGTCTTCTTGTATTCTTGTTGTTTTAAATAAAATCAGACATTTTGTGACGAAAATAATTACGTCATTTCCGATGATTCAAACTTAATTTAGTGTAACGTATATAAATTRTACACTACCTCAATTCTTACTATTTTCCAGAACTTTTAAGTGGTAATTTTTTTTAATTAAATTCATTATTCGGAAAACAAGTAATTTAATAAAATTAATAATTACGATTAATAATTTACTAATTATGTAATTACTACGTTACGTTAATTAATCAATTAATTACAAAATATTGTTAATTATAAAATGTTTATATTTAAATTGAAGTGGGAAAAAATTAAAGATGATGTGTAAATATGGTGGGGTATAGGAAAAAGTAGGAGAGAGAGTATTGAGGAAACTTTTTTTTGCTCATTGTTATGGAGGAAAAACTTTTGATGAGGAAAAATTGGATGGGAAGATAGAGAAAGTAGGAGAGAGAGTAGTGAGGAGAGGAAAAACTCTTCATTACTACTAGTGCTTTAAGAAATGATGACATAAAATTTACGAGTAGAATAATCTAATCGTTTCAAATTAAAGCACGGGTGTTTGGTATATAAATAATTCACGTAAAACAAATTATAAAATGTATGTAAAAGTAGTTAATTAATGGAAACCATTTGCTATGTTAAAATTTTATATACCAAACACCCTTAGGTCGTGTACTATAGTGTATAGTACATATGTTCACAAAATCACGAATCGATTATCTCCTTTGCAGGAGTGCATGTCCTTCCGAAAGTCTATCCCTCGAGGTATTTATGATGTTGTGATATTATTGGATGCGTTTCGTGTGATGGGTAAGTATAATAAGTGTGCGTTTCTCTAGCAAACAAAAAGTATCTATAAGAATGTACTAACTTTATACTAAAACAAAAATCATAAGTGTCACATGATGCTTAACTTTCTGGTTAAATATTTTTCCGCCTTTTTCTTACAACGCTAAATATAGAGAAAAAAAAATTAAAAATTATAAAATCTCTCATAAATTAAAAAGAAATTGAACTGCTTTTATTTTACAGAAAAGTAGCATTACTTTAATTTTACAAAAATAACATTACATTAATCAAACAAGTTTACACATTATATGCCAAATAAAAAATCTCGAAACAAAGATCACCTAATATTTTCATCTCTTAATTTTGTGTATAGTGCATAGGTACTTTAATCATTAATTTAATTAATCCTATTAAATCAAATTCAAAATGGGATATTTAGTCTAAATTATGTGACATAATACGGGCCCAATGTAGCTAAAAAAACAACATGAGATCAATGTGAGCCCCAATATAGAAGGAAAAAATGAAGAGAAAAAATAGACACATGTAAAAATTTAAAAGTCGTCGATCTTCTTTGATTGACCCCTTTATCGATCCTTTCTAGCTACTTTGTTGTGTTTGTCATGTCTCGGTGTCCTTGTGTATATATCCTTCTTCAGACAATAGTTGAGTGACCATAAGGATTGTCAATTCTCTAAATAGTGATTTCTCATTGGTCAACTATACAATATTTTATTACTTTATGACATCTGTCTCTGTAATTTATTGCTAGTTTATCTACAAGCTAAGAGTATATTTTATTTATTGTGTCTATTTATAGGGTTGGCAACTTTTTGAGTTAGCCAAACATTTTCCATCCCTCTTCACATGATTAACAAAATCATGAGCGGCCCGTGACAAACCAAAATCACAACTTCCAAAAGTTTCAATTTTTAGATACTTATCTTTTTGAAAAAAAAGGAAAGAAATTGAAAATGGCAATGAAATTATTTTTAGTCTGTGGTTGATGTGGCATGGAAAATCCTTGCCCACGTGTCCTTCAACTATTGGGTCGAAATAATCCACGTGGCAAACACTACAAATTAAATTAATCCGAACCAAAACGGGACGGAGATCCGACGTTTTTACACCAAAATGGTAGTAAGGAACGCTCGGAAGCATGGATGAGTTGTCATTCATCCAAGTGATGCCTTGGTTTTTGAGGGATTGCCTATAAATACCCCGAAAAACCAAGGAAAACACACACTTTTTTCCATAGCATTTATTGCATAACTCCCAACTACTTGAGAGCATCTCTCACTACTTTCTCTCTCTAGTTTGGCACTTTTTATTCCCTAAACTCCATACTTACTTAAGCATCGGAGGGGAGATAATCCAAATAGGATTATTCTCCTTTGTGCAGGTGTCAGGCAAGTTTTGCAAGCTAGGAAGCGACAAACATCTAGTGACCAGGAGGTCAGAGGTAGCCAGGTGACGTTCAACGTGCAATAGAAGGTCAGCTCTCCCGAGGTAGCATCGAAGGGAAGCCTCCACCCCTCTCTCAACCCAGAAGCTAGGGAAATATTGTACCCAGGACACGTAATCCCCAAATTATTTGCTACAACAGTGGTTGTTATCTAGTATTTTTATTTAATCTTTTATTAATATTATGATATGATATAATTGTTACTCCATACATAGTATATTATTTTTTTTAATTTAATTTAATATTTCTTTGGATAAATACAGGATAATAGATAAATTTAATTTTTAATTTTTATTAGAATTGTGATCTTATCAGTGTTGTAAGCAGACTCTTTTTAATAAGAGACCGTCACATAAATATTAATGACATCAACCGTTTTTAACTTTATTAGTACAAGGTAAGAAATGCACGCAGATGCGTGCATAGTCTGTTAGAATAGTCTTTTTTTTATTTCATTTTTGAGTAAATATTTCTATTTTATTTTTTGTTTGAATGAAATAAATAGGTTTTTCTCTTTTGATTTTTAGAAATAACATTTTATAAAATAGATGAAGTAGCCTTTTATAATTTTTTTATTTTCTTTTATTTTAATTCTTATTTACGGAATACATAAGATTTTTTTTAATTTTCTACTTTTTCATACATTTATATGAATTGATATTTTTTTTAAAAAAAGCTAAGATTTCTATTTTCATATATAAGATCGATATTTTTTAGTTTTTTTAGAATTAAAGTTTTTTAGGGATGAAGTCATTTTTTGTTATTTTACATTATTTTATTTTTTTTAGATATGGTTTTTTTTTGCTTGATTTTAATTTCCAAAATTTTCAGTTTTTAGTTTCATGACGTTTTTAGTTGTTTTAGTTTTTAGTCTTTCATGACAATTTTTATTGATTTAAATTCTTTGAATAAGATATATGTTTTGATTGTTGTTTTGTTTATTGTTAAATTGTTATAGAGCTATCAGGTGGTTATCGATATATCAATATCTTAATCCGACATCTTTTTCTTATAGTTTGTAAATACTTTATATTTTATCTTTTTGTTAAGTAATGTAGAAAGTATTTGAGGACAAATAGGCCCGCACACAAATTATCAACCAAATTGAGGTGTTTGCTATATAATATAACATAGAATTACATACGTTGTACCGATAAGATATATATATAAAGATATGATATACTCCAAACTTTGTGTTTGTTATTTAATTAATTTATAATATAGAAATTTAATTTAAAATAGGGTGAGATGAGATATAATTATTATTTTAAATTTAAAATAGAGTGAGACAGGATAAAGTATTGTTGTTATATAGATTTAATTTAAAATAAAATAAAGTGAGAAAAGATATAATTGTAATTTTTTGATATGGGATATAATTGTTTTTTAATACTCTATAGTTGTTCTTATCAAGATTTAATTTAAAATAAAGTTTAATGAGATGTAAATGTTATTTTTTAAATGTGTACTAGGATATATAGTTGTTTTTTTATATATAGTTTTTTTAAATTTTATTTTATTTATATTCGTTTTTCTAGATTTTATTTGAGATAGGGTGAGTTGGGATATAATTGTCGTTTTATTTTTAAATTTTTTTTATCTATGATGTCACCAATACTTTTGACGGGAAAAATTTTAATGAGAGACCGTCACGTAAGCACCGATAACATTAGCAATTTTTGCTTTTTTAGTATTAAGATTTTGCTATTAAATTCTATTTTCCGAGGGGGTGTTCTTGAATCGTTCGTGACTCTTTTTTATTTTCATAACACGACCGGCATGCAAAAATCATCTCGATTTGCGTGCGAAAAGAAGAAGTGATTGATTAGTGTTGAAAAAATGATTACTATCTCGCTCCATCGTGTAACACGTGATATTATTGCCTTGTTCATGAGATGACATTGTATTAATTAAGTAGTATAAATAAGTAATGCCAAAATTAAACTTGATCAAAACAACCTAAGAAAAAGAGTCCAAATCAAAAGCCAAAAAAATGACAATGAGAGTAGTTAGTAGGAGCATGGTGAAACCAGCTGAGCCAACATGTAATGGCGTTCTCCCCTTAACAGAACTTGATCAAATATCAGTCATCACACACACCAATCAAATATACTTCTACGACAAACCACAACAACAAGATTATTGGCTTAATCCAACAACCAACAAAATCTTCGACACCCTTAGGGAGTCCCTAAGCCGCGTCTTGGTCCCATTTTATCCCCTAGCCGGCCGGTTGCGCTGGATAGGGAGGGACCGAATGACGCTAGAGTGTACCGCCATGGGGGTGGAACTCGTCGAGGTAGAGTCTAGTATGAAAATAGCCGACTTTGGCGATTTTTACTCTACTAGTGACAAAATAGGAGAATTGTGTGTTGGGTTGGACTACTATAAGAATCCAATCGAGGAGCTTCCTTTGCTCGCGGTCCAACTCACTAGGTTTGCTTGCGGCGGCCTTGGTGTTGGAATATCCGTTTCCCACGTAGTCGTGGACGGAAGGAGTGTGTTCCACTTCATCCGAGAATGGGCAAGGCTAGCTCGAGGGGAACCGCTCAAGGTTGCACCATTCCTAGATCGTACAATCCTACAAGCCCAAAGTCACGTGACCCGTGCCCTAGAGGCAAATCGGTCTGAAAATAACCGAAACTACTTTTGTAACATGGAGAAGGGAAAGCGGGCTACACCCACTTTTGTAATCCTGACTAAAGACGAGATTGAACAAATTAAAGAGGATGCAAATAGTGAAAATAATGGGCGCACATACAGTCGATTTGAAGTTATTGGAGCTCATGTATGGAGATGTATGTGCAGGGCACGGGAGCTCAAAGGGGATGATACTACAACCTTTAACTTTCTTGTCGATGCACGTACTCGAATGGATCCGCCATTGCCGTCAAGGTAATTTAATTTAAGGAAAGTTTGTGAAAAACAATTTCGGAGAACAAACTTTCTAATTTTTGAAAACTATAGCCACCAATTACTTTATATTTTTTATAAAACGCGTGTGAATAAAATGCCAAGTAAAATAAATACGAAGTAATTGATTAATTAAATTAGGGTTTTAAGAGAACCTTAGCTCTGATACCATGTGTGAATACTTATGTAATTCACTCTAAACAGGGAGTCCTGGCATTTTATATATAGAGAGAAACAAATTATAACCTACAATTGTATAATTACAAGAGTGCCCTTAGGCATATTACTCTATTAAAACATATACTCTAATTTTGTCTAAAACTTGTAAAACAACACATTTTCACAAAAAATGTTAAATTTTATACTCCGGATTTTAATTAGTAGACATCTTAGCTCATCTCTTACATGAATAATGCAGCTACTTTGGCAACGTCGTTGTTACCCCAAACACATCAAGTAACGTAGGGGAACTGATTTCGAAACCTCTAAGCTACGCTTGTAGTAAGTTAAGGGAAGCATCGACGAAGGTGACTAGTGAGTACGTGTTTGATTACATCGAGCACTTGAAAAACGAAGAAAGCCTGATCAAGTATCAATACAACGAAGATCGAGGAAAGGTACAAGGCCCTTTATGTGGCGACCGTGATTTAATCGCTATAAGTTGGTTGAACCTCGTGGCTCGTGGCGTCGACTTTGGGTGGGGAAATGAGCTTTACGTCGGCCCTCCTATGGTCTATGGTTGTGAAGGCGATGTTATGATTATTCCTTACAACATACATGATGGATCTGTGCTTGTTGCGGCGTTCTTGCAACCTAAACTAAAGTTTCGGAAATATATGACTAGTCTTCCCAATCTCAAACTTTAAAGTTGTGATGTTATTTCTCGTTAATCAAAGTTTGTTATTATGTCTTTTTCTTTTTGTTGGCTCGTGTATTTATGCTACTTATATTTTCGATCTCTTCGTTTGTAAGTCTTTTGCATGATTGTAACCTACTTCAAATATAAAGTTATGTTTGTCTTACGTCCTATTCTCGTCAACTGGATTTTACTGAGCTAAACTTATTTTTACTGAAATTTATTATCTAAATAAATTGACGAGAACAGGACCTTATAATGATAGTAAAATTATTTTAAATTGAAATTGAAAAAAAAATTTATCATAGATTTTAATTTAATACGATTCTTGCTTTTAAATTATTATTACAATTTAAAAAGAATAAGACGTTGGGGAAGATTGTGATCGTAGACGACCAAATTCTGCTAACTGAGAAGGACGAGTGAGCATACCAAGAAATGTTAACCCATCTTCCTCTTTGCTCCATTCCTAATCCTAAAAAGTTATTCGACGATACAAATCAAGTATAAATATGTTTACAACAATCTTGCTAATGAGCACCTCGAGTACATGTTTTAGTTTTATAATAACAATTTTTTCATTTGATTGTAGTTTTTAATGTTAATTGGAGGGGGAGATGGTGGAATTTTGTGCGAAGCATCTCGCAATCAATCGTTGGAACAAATTGACATATGTGAGCTTGACAAATTATTAATTGACGTGAGTTGTTTATCATTTTCATATCGTTTCTAGTAGTAATTTAATGAAATAATGTAGATTAATTTCTAAGTTCTAGCTAGTCTTGTGTGGTTTCAGCTCTATGCAACAATGTTCCCTGACATAGCAATTGGGTACAAGGACCCCCGGGTGAGGCTACATTTGGGTGACAGTAACTCAGTAAGACCGAAACGCGTTTTCTAAACATTCATGACCTAATAAAAATTAGAATGTAAGAGAGTTTAGTATTTGGAGTTAGAGTATATAACATATTCTTGAGCCTCGCTCAATCATTAGCTTAAGTTTTTGGTTGAAATGGTCCGGTTAACATGATATCAAAGCCAGCGCGACACAGAGGTCACGGGTTATCTCCTCTCTCCACCTTTCATGTGGAATTAATTTACCCCAAGTTTGAGGGGTCTGTATTGCATCCACATTTCAAGTCCAAAATGTCTTTCATGTGAGGGGGAGTGTTAGAGTATATAACATATTTCTGGGCCTCAATCATTAACTTAAACTTTTGATTGAGATGGTATGATTAACATTCGGAATTTCAGATAACAAAATTAGAGTAACAATTAAAATGTAAATATTCACTGATCGATTATTTCCTTTACAGGAGTGGCCTTTCTAAAGTCTATTCCTCAAGGTACTTATGATGTTGTGATATTGGATGTGTTTCGTGTGACGGGTAAGTATATGTCGATGTCAAGATTTCTTGAAATCGAGAGGAAAGCTCTAAGCCTCTAACCAACTGCAACTGGTGCAGGCCTGATGAGAACGAGGTAGTCGATGAAGGCTAGCTTCTTGGAGACAGTAGCAACAGCGCTACGCCCAGGCAAGGAGGTGTGCTATGTGTCCCTGCTGAAAGCTTTTGGCACCTCAAATTTAACTGGACCCGATAGCATCATCACTATGTGCCGCAAAATTTTCAAAGGAGTTGTCAACTATGCTTGGAGCAGTGTCCCAACTTACCAAACGCAATTCCTTTCATTATTCTCCTTCATTCATTCATCATTTTATAAAGGAAATGGCCAAATATAGCCGTAAAGGCTGATTATAAGAAACTAAAAGTAGAAATATTATGCAATAATTGATCATTTATTGCATCTATTAGCGTATTATTTTGTCTTGAATTTATAACTTATTTCCATCCATTTTAGGACATTGCTACATCTAATAATCGGGATGACAACCCACTACTAATAGGACATTAAACTAATATCATTTTAAACAAGTGGGACTCTATTCTCAATGACATTAACAACACTATTTTATAGAATTTGGCTAATCCATTTGATCAAGGAGTAGTAATTTGAATTATCCATTGCCAGAAGCCACGCTCAGTCACTCAGAGCATGCATGACAAATAAACTAGAATTATGATACTCCGTTCGTGCAGTCGTGCCGAATAACTGTGTACATGTATTGTTTGGTGATTGGTAAGGAAAAATACATATAAAATAATGGAGATTTTTTTGGTGCATTTTAGAAATAGATTGGAGAGAGAAATAAATAAATTGATTATTTAAAAATCAAATTAGTGATGACCGATGAGAAATGATATGTACATGTATAGGTGTTATTAGGGCTGTTAACGAGCCGAGCCAAGACCAAGCCTTGCAAGGCTCGGCTCGAACTCGTGAGCCTGGACTCGAGGCTCGGCTCGAGCTCGAAGCTCGTCGAACCTCAAATTTTGAGCTCGGCTTGAGCTCGTTAAAGGCTCATTTAAAAACTCATTTAAAAGCTCGAGGCTCAAACTCATTTAAAGGCTCAGTTGAGGGCTCGATTAAATACTCGATTAAAAACTCGTGTAAAAGCTTGTTTAACTAATTTTCAATGATTCTAACTTCTAAATCTTTTAATTTTAGAGTTTCAACTTACAATTTCCAACAAACTATTCTACCAAATCCAAGTAAATATCAAACATAAAGCCAAATATCATACTCTTGCAAATATTTCATGACACACTTACAAAGTCTAAAATAATTTAAACCAAATAAGATTAACACACAAGTAATCTTTGTTGGCTTTCGTGAATGTGAAGGTTTTTTTTTTAAAAAATAATAATTTTAATACAATTAAAGTGTGAAATATATAAAATGATTATATTATTTATAATAAATAAATTATTCGAGCATACTCGCGAGCTTTCGAGCCGAGCCTGGCATAGCTCGTATATTGACTCGTTTATTCACAAGTCGAGCCCCATCGAACCGAGCTTTGATCGAGCCGAGCTCGAGCAGCTCGCGAGCAGGCTCAACTCATTAACAACCCTAGGTACTATGTACAAGAGCTGCACATAACGGGGTCTATGTTTTGAATTTATTTACAAAGTCTTGGCAAGAGTTTATTAGACAAATGAGCCTGAGCCACACCAGTCATCGAAAATGCAAATTCAATTCAAAATTTGAAAGGTTTTTTTGTCGCTTTCTGATTTGGTGATCATTAACCACTATTTTGACGGTTATTAAAACTTGATTTATTTGTAGTGCAAGATCAAGGAGGTTTCAAATTAAAATCATATGGAACATATGACAATGAGAGAAGTCTTAGCCTATTAGAATGACCATTTATCAAGTATGATAAATACAGCTAATACCAAAAAAAAAAAAATTGGTGTTTTAAAAAAAGGATTTTTTGTACAATACCACCTTTTGTTTACCACTTTTCATAAATTTCCACCTTTTGTTTTTTTTTTTATTCCCACCATTAACTTTGGTTTTGTTTTTAAATTTCCACCTGTTAACAGAGCTGTTAAGGGGAAATGTTAAATTGTGAGCCCCACTTGTTATTGTAAGTCAATTGCAACTCACTCTTCCTCACCAACACTCGACATTTCTCTCTCTCTCTCTCTCTACTACTTGCTCCTTTCACCCTCACTCCTCTTCTTCTTCTGTAAATTTTTTTCACCATTTTTACTGCTGCTTCGTGTGGTTGCAACCAACTCGTGTGGGCCATTGTTGAAAGCGGCTCTTCGACCATCACTAACCCAGAAACAAAACCAAGACCACCCATATTCAACGATCAAAACAGATTGCCCTCGTCGCCACCAGGGATCTCATTTTTATTTTGTTTATTTATTTCGAATTGGGTTTTGATCTGAATGTGGGTTTCGATCAGATTTCGATCGCGAATTCGAAGGTGATAGTCAAATTGGGTTTCAATTTTGAATTTAAAGTTGGGTTTCGATCGCGAATTCGAACGTGGTTGTGAATTTGGGTTCGCTTTTGAATTCGAAGGTGATTGTAAAATTGGGTTTCAATTGAAATGTAAAACTCCTAAAATTAATAATTCAATTGCAATTTAAATACCCTAAAATGTCTTTCGAAATTAAAGTTTGCAACTTTTCAAGAAATCAAACAAAAGCCAGAAATCTAAGCTTACTTCCATGTACATACCCTAAAATGTCTTACTTCCATGTACATAGACTTCATGAATTCAACTAATAATTCATGCAGCAAGGGTTGAATAAGTTGTTTTGCTGGTATAAATTGCTAAATAAGTGGAGTTCTGACTTATGAAAATGAGAATAAATATGAGGAAAAGAGAGGATTCTTGTTCGGTTTCGAATGAAAGAATAAGAGAGAGAATTGAATCATTGATTGATAGTAAGGACGAAAAGCCGTTTACCTGATTTCTTGGACCAAATTCGAAAGCTAATGGAGCCACAACTATGGAGATTTGCGATTTCAAAGAGAGCAGTGAGAGCTAATGGAGGAATGTCGAGTAACAGGGGAGATTATAAAGCATAAAGAGTGAGTGGGGCCCACAATCTAACGTTTCCCCTTAACAGCTCTGTTAACAGGTGGGAATTTAAAAACAAAACCAAAGTTAAAGGTGAGAATTTTTTTTTTTAAAAAAAAAAGGTGGGAATTTATGAAAAGTGGTATTATACAAAAATTCCGAAAAAAAAGCTAATTTAGTCCAACTTTTATACCAAATGGATCTAAAATTATTTATACAGAAAGTTATTAAAATAAGGTGACGAAAACAAAGCTTGAAATAAATGTTTATTTACATACGTGTTGAAGTTTTTTTTGGTGTTAGGAGAGCCATAAGAGCAGAGAAGAGAATCGATCCCAAGACGTCTTGGAACCGGGAAAGAAGCTTTAACTACTTGAGTTATTCCTCGCTCTCAATATGTTGAAGTTTATTACTCCCTCCGTTTTTTTTTAATTGTTCCAAACCGAAATGGCACGGTGTTTAAGGGTTGATTGAGTTAGATAAAATGGTTGAGTAAAAAAGATAAAAGAGTAAATGTGTAAATGAAATTTTTTKGGAAAGGTAATGTTGCATTCATGATAATTTTACACCAAAATAAAAAAAAATGAAATCAGATTTAGCATTCATGACATTGTTTTATCCAAGGTTGTTGGAATATCATTAACTAAAGCTACTGTACTTCATAAACCGTAGCTTTTGCATTTAGGGAGGCAAAATTTGGGAAAATTCAAATTCTCTCCAAATTATCCATTCTTTAAAAAATTACAGCAACAAGTTGGCTTTCACTAGGAGTAAAAATTTAGGAAAATTTAAAGTTCCCTCCAATTTATCCATTCATACAAAAAAAAAATACAACACCAAGTTGGCCTTTATAAAAGGCATATTGTAGCTATGGCCATTCATTTTCCTCATTCACTTTACAACATTCTATCACAACATTCCAGTAATAATAAGAGGGAATAAAGAGAGGAAAAGAAAAAGAAGTACGAGCTGTTGTAAGATGACAGAAGATGGAGGGGTGCTTGAAGATAACTTTGCCGTTCATGATGATGAAGGATTCATCCCAGAGGTAGAAATGGAGTTGCTCGAGCTTGGACTTCAACAAAGTGAAGATGAGTTTCCTGAGTACGAGTCAGAAAGTGATGATTWTTTTTATTATATGGAAGATCTTGAATCTGCAATTTCAGCACACTTAGATGAGTTAGACCAACAAGGAGATTCAAATGGCACACCAAATAACTTGGGTGGAGTTATAATGAAAAAACATGATTTAAAAAATTTCCAAAGGAAAGAAATTGCACAAACATTGTTGCTTAACTCAAATGAAGATTTAAAATTGCCAAAAGGCATAATCTCCAAAATTGCATTGAAGTACTCAGTATGTCGTCACACAATTGGGAGGCTGTGGAAAGTAGTTCTTCAACAAGTAAGGGAAGGCAATACCGTCGACATAAAGAATAGAAAAAAGGGCCATGTGGGAAGGAAGAGAAAAGTCATTGACATTGATCAGATAAAGGCTATACCACTTGCTAAGAGAACAAACCTAAGGAGTTTTGCTGCTGCCTTAAGAGTGAGCCCCTCTTTAATTCACAAGCTACTGAAGAGGGGGGTTCTGAGAAGTCATAGTAATGCATTGAGGCCAACATTGACAGATCACAACAAGAAATAAAGAGTTAAATGGGCATTGTGTATGATAATTCCTAGAACAATCAGTCAACCACCAAGATGGAGAGACATGTACAACTTCGTACATGTGGATGAGAAATGGTTTTTCATGAGCCGAATTAYCCAAAGGTACTACCTCTTGCCAAGTGAAGATGAACCAAATAGGCATTGTCAAAATAAAAGGTTCATATCGAAGGTGATGTTCATGACTGCAGTAGCAAGGCCTTGGGTATCAGACAATAGCGATTTTGATGGAAAAATTGGGATTTGGCCATTTGTTGAAGATGTGGCAGCAATTAGAAGTAGCAAAAATAGGGTGGCAGGAACAATTGAGGTGAAGGCAATACAAAGCGTCACTAAGGAAGTCACTAGGGAAGCATTCATAAACGAATTAATTCCAGCCATCAAGAGAAAATGGCCACAAAATGCATGCAATCAAGATGCAATTGGCAACAAGACAACGCAAGGCCCATATAAGTCACAAGACCCTGCTTTTGTACAGGCTGCTACCTCTGATGGATTTAATATCCAATTAATAAAATAACCAGCAAACAGTCCTGACTTAATTCATTGTGTAGTTTATTTTGCTGTATAACAGAAGTATCCAACACAAAAGTGTCCAAGGAATGTTCCAGAACTTCTCACGGGCTGTGCAAGAGGCATATGAGGAGTACGAGCAAGAAATTGAATCACACATGGTTGACTTGCAAATGGTTATAGAAATGAAATTTTGAAAGTGAAAGGAGGAAATAACTACAAGAATCCACATAAAGGAAAGAATAAATGAGAAGCAAGGCGAGCTACCAACAAGTTTAAGTGGATGATGAACTCATTTCTGAAGCTTTAACTTACTTGGAAGAAGAACAATCAATAATGTTACGAAACACTAGCAACAAGGGGAGAGGGAAGAACAACAGTACCAACAAATAGCAGCGAAGTTGGGGCTCAACATCAAACCACGGCAACTATTCATGAACTCCGTAGTTATTAGAACTATTTAGTGCATGTATTAAGGGATTTAAACTTAACAGAGTTTATTAGAACTACTATGAATATTATGCTTCATGCTTTTTTTCAAAGAACTTATTTACCTTATGGAGAGACATCTTCATTTGCCTTTCTTCAGGGGTTTATGGGGCAGTAGACTTCAACTTTCCATCCTTAGTTGGTGTGGTTGGATTACTCTGGGTCCTTTGCATGATAAGCAGCTAGCCTTTCTTTCAGATATAAGTCATCTTTCATCATACTCCTCATCCAATTCATCCTGTGTTCCTCCTTCACTCTTCGTTCTCGTCTCTCTCCTTAAGCATGATTTTTGGGTCGACTGACTTCAACCACTCTGTTTTTGAACTTTTAAGGGAGTGGGTAGGTTCCTACGTTTGGCACTCCTAACCTTATTTTCAAATGAATACTTCTCGGATGTTGCTTCCTCCACTCTCATACATTTCTGATGAATATATCCAATACCAATCGGGTTCAGGTTCATCTCGGAGCTCGAGTTGAAAGGCTACGTTGCCTGGAAAGACAAACACCTAACATTACTTCTGTATGTGTTAAATACGTGTTTAAATACAGAGTAACACATGAATCATAGCAGACTTCGAAATGCCAAAATTAATTTCCATCTTCATTCTCCCTTTTTAATTTTATCTTAACTTTAAATCAATAATTCTTCATCTAATTAAGAAGAGAATTTCAGAATTTGAGCAATTTTAGAGTATTACCAATCAGACCAGTAGTTCATTTTACATGAGAATTCTAAAATCGATGAATATACTGTAATATCATAACGAATATCAATTGGCAAAAATCTGAGTACAAAAACATGAATTGAGCAGATAAACGATATCAAACTAAAAAGCATGAATTGAGCAGATAAACGAATTCACAACAAAAATGAGTACAATAATCTGAGTACGAATTCAGCAAAAAATCTGAGTACAATAACAACAATTCTCAAGTAATTAAATACCTTGATGTTGACATAGTGGAATAAGGATGAATTGAGCAAGTGGAAAGCAATTGTCCTAATTTATCCAGAAAGTGGATTGACGGAGCAGTTGTTGCGGATTGAGCAACTGGATTTCAGAAGATAAAGGTTCATTGACCGGATTTTTTATTTTCATTTTTGTTTACTGAAATGTGGTGTTGATTTTTAGTATGATAAAATTTGGTTAAGTGAATTGGGTTGGGATTAGTGAAGATATAAGTTAGGTTGATTTTTTGTTAATGAAATAAGGAAATACATTGGGTGGAGTAATTAAGGTTGATTGGAATGGGTTATTTATTAATGTTAAGTGAATAAGTTAGGTAAAAAGTGAAAAAGTTATTTTTAGATTGGTTTGGAACAACTATTTAAAAACGGCCCAAAAAGGAAACTGGAACAACTAAAAAAACGGAGGGAGTATGTACTCCTCCAATCCAGTTTGTTCTTAGGTGTACTTTTTGCACATGCACAATTTAAATGCACATGTTTAAACGTTAATATCTTATACTACAATTTATTAATTTTTTTTATTAAAACTACATATTAAAAAAACTACACATTTAGACGTATCAAACAAGTCTCAATACTTATATCCTAAAAAATGTAAAGAATAAATTGGAATGGAGTGAGTGTTGCTTGATAAACTAACAAATGGCAATATTATTCTCTCTTCTAACAAAAAATCCTAAAAAAATTCCAAAAAGGGGTTACCCTCCTTGGTAAGCCCCAATTGGCAATCTTCTTTAATTTAAAGTTTTTTCGTCTTTACTTTTATTCAAGAATAGTGAGTTCTCCTATGTGTGATTTAGGTTTAGTTCTTTGGGCGAATTAGTTTTTGTTTCCTTTTGTGGGAATTAGGGTTAAGTTTTCCTTTTTGGAATTAAGGTAATTTTTCTTTTGTTGTCGTCTCTTAGACCAATATGTAAATTTAATATGTAAAAGATTTGGCATGCTCTTCTCTATATCATTTGGCATGCTCTAACAAAAATATACTCCCTCAATCCTTTTTATTTGCTACATTTGGACTTTTGACACTGTTTATTGTAAACTTTGACTTCCTTTAATTTTAATACTTACAGTAAAACATAGCAAAGTGTGATCGTTGTTTGATTCGTCCCGATGTGTACTTTTTAGATATAATTTTTATAATTTTTAAAGCATTTACAACTCAAGATATTATATATTTTAAAGTCGGTCTCGAAAACTGGAAAAAAACAAATGTAGCAAATAAAAAAAGACGATGGAGTATCAATTTGCATGCTCTTCTCTATACACAGTATTGTGTTAAAGTTCATGCCGTTTGCGAGTCCAACGCGGGTACTTAGTAGCGAGGCTTGGCTACATCTCCAGTGGTAATCACACCACTGCTATAAGCTAATAAAATATTATTATTGAGTTAGGTGATGGTCCACATTAGTAATTTTTACACTAACATTAATGGTGGATATTATATCCAGTGGGTAAACAAAGTTTTCAGTACGACACAGGGAACGCGTGTCTGTCACACAATGAGTCATTTTTCCTGAATTTCTGGCGTACCCATCCTCAATAATTCATTGAGCGATCACCATTATGTACAGAAGGAAAAAAAAGAAAGAAGGTAGAACAGTGAAGAAAATTAAAGAAACATGAGGGAGATAGTACAGTATAAAATGAATGGCTGAGAGTTGAGAATTTTATTTATCTTTTTATTTCTTTCTTTTTCTATTCCTTTACCACTTACCACGTACTCTCTTCCTCTCTTTATGGTAAAATAGTTTCTTTTTTTTTAATATTCAATTGGCTATTATTTTTCTATGGGCTAATGGACTATGGCCGTGTTCGAACGTAACTTTTAGGTAGTTTTTAGTGTTCTGATTAGATAAAAGCTACTTGGTTAATTTTATTATTGTTCGCATGGGGTAGCGTTTGTGAGTAGCTTTAACGCTAAACGCTAGTAGGGAGTAGCGGTTTTAGCTTCTAGCTTTAAGCTAGGATAAAAGAGCTACTTGGTAATTAATTTTCTTCTATATAAATACAACCGCTACTTGCCGAACACTCATACTGACAATTTAGTTTCGCGCTACCGCTACTGTCCAACGCTATTTACTAGCTTTTAAAACTACCGCGTACTTATACCACTAAAAGCTACTTAAACGCTCTCATTGCA
>SNQN01000134.1:60295-87995 GCA_008642245.1 Bassia scoparia
ACTAACAATATAATGGTGGATAATTTATCCAGCTGGGTAAACAAAGTTTAGTAGAGTACGACACAGGAGAACGCGTGTGTCTCATCTTCACAATGAGTCATTTTCCTGAATTCTGGCGTTCGCGACGCATACCATCTCCAATAATTCATTGACGATCACCATTAATGTACAGAAAGGAAAAAAAAAAAAGAAAGAAAAGTGTAGACAGTGAAAAATTAAAGAAACATGAAAGGAGATAGTACAGTTAAAAAAGAATGAATGGCTGAGAGTTGAGAAATTTAATTTATCTTTTTATTTCTTTCTTTTTCTATTCCTTTACCACTTACCACGTACTCTCTTCCTCTCTTTATTGGTAAATAGTTTCTTTTTTTATATTCAATTGGGCTATTATTTTCTATTGGGCTAATGGACTATGGATGGGCCATCAATAACCTGATACGTATCTTTTGATATAATGGAACAAGAATACCAGTAATTACCAATACTGTTTGGTCCAACTGTGTCCACGAATTTCTGTTCAGTAGCTAGTTCGACGCGGCTACTTTTTAGGTAGTTTTTATGGTACCTTTTCTGATAGAATTAAAAAGCTACTTGTGGTAATTTATTATTGGTTCGAGGGCAAGGTTAATCAAAGCGTTTGCAGCTACAAGCTTTAACGCCATCAACGCTGCAAGCAGTAGGAGTCAGCTTCGTTTAGCTTCTACTTTTTAGCTAGGATGAAACTTGCTACTGTTGGGTAATAATTTCTTCTCATTATAAATACAACCGCTACTTCTGCCGAACACTCATACTGACAATTTTAGTTTCGTCCGCTACCCGCTACTTCCAACGCTATTTACTAGCTTTTAAACTACCCGCTACTTATACCACTAAAAGCTACTTCAAACGCTATCATTGCCGAATACGCCCTATATATTCTTAGCTTTTTTTCATTTAAATTAGAAAATTAGATTAATAGAAAATCCTGGATACGTCACTGACTACGCAAATATACCCGATCACTTAACTTATTACCCGACTTATAAATCAAAATACACAATTATTCAACKTAGCATCCCCAATTTAAAATTCCTGGGTCCGTCACTGTTTATACGGAGTATTCCGTAGCCGGTATGAAAAATATTTTTTAGGAATCTAATCAAAAAATTACTCCGCCTGTATAATATTTCGAGAGTATAAGTATTTGGCAAGACTAACAGTCTAACATTGACCCCGGCAAATAAGTTTGTGCACAGTTAATTACTCCACCGTATCAGGGAGTGCATCAACAAGCTACACTGGTGCAAGGAACGCATCCTTCAACGGCTCTTCTCCATATCCTGGATAATGGGTATGTTTGGAAAAACTAGCGGTAGAGGTAGCTGTTAGCGGTAGAGGTAGATATCAGCTGTAACGGATAGATGTAGTTGTCGACTAGTAGCGGTTGAAATTGATAATTTGTTAGTGTTTGACAAAATAAGTAGCGGTTGAAGTAGTGTATTATTAAAAATGTTATAATTATAGGGGTAAATTGTAGCGTTTGAGAAAAGCTACTTCGGAAAGCTACCATTAGTAGCTTTTGCAAAACTCTACCTCAAACACTACAAGCTACCATGAAACGCTACTCATCCAAACACTGCTATTTATATTAAATAGAGTTTTGACTTGGTCAAAATTCTAAAAGCTACCTCATAAGCTACATCCAAACACACCCAATGATTGTAGGGGACTAGCCCTTCCTAGATTAGTTAATAATGCTTTGATGTAATTTTTGTTTTTTATTATGGGGGTCGTTCCCCCTCCTAGCATCAAAAAAAATATAAATTTACTCCACCGTATACCAATTAATTATTGGTAGAGTGGTGATTGAAACTGCATTTGGTAAAGAGAATCCGTGTTCGATCCCCGCAATTGGGAGGGGATTGGAATCTAACCACCGAGAATTTATTCCCAAATTTGGATTAGTTCAAAAGGTGAATCAGGTGGTACAACAAAAACAAATTGCTCCACTACATTATACTTTCGGGAGTATTCATGCGGCCATACGGACCTAATCATTTTTTAATCTCCATTAAGAAGTTGCTGACAATAAGCCGAATAAGGGGTGATGATTTCGGAATATCTGGTCTGATCCAGATATTCGAAAATTTTGGATCGTTAAAAAAAACCCGATTCGAAAAGTCGAATAATTGACATTGTCAGCAACGTTTTGGGAGTACGTAGAGAATTTCTTTTGTAGTTTAAGAGTTTATTTTGTAATTAATTTGTTCGTTTACTATGAACCCAGGATCATATATAGTGAACAATATGATCCCGATAAACATTTGCATTTAAAATTAAATATAAATTATTGTATTCACAAATAAACATTTGTATTTTTTTTTATCTTCATAACATTTGTATTTGAAAATAAATATTTGCATTTTAAACATAAACATTTATTCGAAACAATATTGAAAAAAGATAATTTTARATGCACCAAAGAATTTACAGTAATAAATGGACAAATGAGTGGAAATTCGAGGTCGGTAGACTCTACAGTAGTTAGAAAGTGGGTCCCATGTAAAATATGGATTTTTTGTACCAATAACTGAAACACACTGCCTTCATTTTCATCTATTAGAAACTTATCTTCTTGAGAGAAAAAATAATTTTTTAAAAAAAAAAGAAGCGAAAATGGCAATGAAAAGAACATGTAGGATGATTGTGAAACCAGCTGAAGGAACATGGAATGGCATCATTCCTTTAACAGAGCTTGATCACATATCAGTCATTACACATGCATCCCAAGTATACTTTTATGATAAACCAACGAGTCATCAACAAGAGTTGTGCAATAATGTTCATCAAGTAACAACAATATATAATGTCTTTGACACCCTTAGGGAGTCCTTAAGCCGCGCCTTGGTCCCATTTTATCCCCTGGCCGGCCGGCTGCGTTGGATAGGACGGGGCCGAATGGAGCTCGTGTGTAACGCCATGGGTGCTGAGCTGATCGAGGTAGAGTCCACCATGAGACTAGCCGACTTTGGTGACTTCTACTCTTCTAGTGATAGATTTGAGGATTTGTGTGTTGAGTTGGACTACTACAGGACACCAATCGAGGAGCTTCCTTTGCTCGCGGTCCAGCTCACTAGGTTCGCTTGCGGCGGCCTTAGTGTTGGCATATCTAATTCACATGTAGTCGTGGATGGGAGGAGCGCGTTCCACTTCATCCGAGAATGGGCTAGGCTGGCACGAGGCGAGCCTCTAGAGGTCGTGCCAGCCNACTAGGGAAGCATTCATAAACGAATTAATTCCAGCCATCAAGAGAAAATGGCCACAAAATGCATGCAAGACAATATGGTTGCAACAAGACAACGCAAGGCCCCATATAAGTCCACAAGACCCTGCTTTTGTACAGGCTGCTACCTCTGATGGATTTAATATCCAATTAATAAATCAACCAGCAAACAGTCCTGACTTAAATTCATTGGATTTAGGTTATTTTGCTGGTATACAAAGTATCCAACACCAAAAGTGTCCAAGGAATGTTCCAGAACTTCTCACGGCTGTGCAAGAGGCATATGAGGAGTACGAGCCAAGGAAATTGAATCACACATGGTTGCACTTGCAAATGGTTATGAATGAAATTTTGAAAGTGAAAGGAGGAAATAACTACAAGAATCCACATAAAGGAAAGAATAAATTGGAGAAGCAAGGCGAGCTACCAACAAGTTTTGAAGTGGATGATGAACTCATTTCTGAAGYTTTAACTTACTTGGAAGAAGAACAATCAATAAATGTTTACGAAACACTAGCAACAAGGGGAAGGGGAAGAAACACAGTACCAACAAATAGCAGCGAAGTTGGGGCCTCAACATCAAACCACGGCAACTATTCATGAACTCCGTAGTTATTAGAACTATTTAGTGCATGTATTAGGGATTTTAAACTTAACAGAGTTATTAGAACTACCTTATGAATATTATGCTTCATGCTTTTTTTCAAAGAACTTATTATACCTTATGGAGAGACATCTTCATTTTGCCTTTCTTCAGGGGTTTTAGGGGCAGTAGACTTCAACTTTCCATCCTTAGTTGGTGTGGTTGGATTACTCTGGGGTTACTTTGCATGATAAGCAGCTAGCCTTTCTTTCAGATATAAAGTCATCTTTTCATCATACTCCTCATCCAATTCATCCTGTTGTTCCTCCTTCACTCTTCGTTCTCGTCTCTCCTCCTTAAGCATGATTTTTGGGTCGACTGACTTCAACCACTCTGTTTTTTGAACTTTTAAGGGAGTGGGTAGGTTCCTACGTTTGGCACTCCTAACCTTATTTTCAAATGAATACTTCTCGGGATGTTGCTTCCTCCACTCCTCATCACTTTCTGATGAATATATCCAATACCAATCGGGTTCAGGTTCACTTTCGGAGCTCGAGCTTGAAAGGCTACGTTGCCTGGAAAGACAAACACCTAACATTACTTCTGTATGTGTTTAAATACGTGTTTAAATACAGAGTAACCACATGAATCATAGCAGACCTTCGAAATGCCAAAAATAAATTTCCATCTTCATTCTCCCCTTTTTAATTTTATCTTAACTTTAAATCAAATAATTCTTCATCTAATTAAGAAGAGAATTTCCAGAATTTGAGCAATTTTAGAGTATTACCAATCAGACCAGTAGTTCATTTTACATGAGAATTCATAAAATCGATGAATATACTGTATATCATAAACGAATTATCAATTGAGCAAAAAATCTGAGTACAAAAACATGAATTGAGCAGATAAACGAATTCACAACTAAAAAGCATGAATTGAGCAGATAAACGAATTCACAACTAAAAAGCATGAATTGAGCAGATAAACGAATTCACAACTAAAAATCTGAGTACAATAATCTGAGTACGAATTCAGCAAAAAATCTGAGTACAATAACAACAATTCTCAAGTAAATTAAAATACCTTGATGTTGACATAGTGGAATAAGGATGAATTGAGCAAGTGGAAAGCAATTGTTCCTAATTTATCCAGAAAGTGGATTGACCGAGCAGTTGTTGCGGATTGAGCAACTGGATTTCAGAAGATAAGGTTTCATTAACCGGATTTTTTTATTTTCATTTTTGTTTACTGAAATGTGGTGTTGATTTTTTAGTATGATAAAATTTGGTTTAAGTGAATTGGGGTTGGGATTAGTGAAGATATAAGTTAGGTTGATATTTTGTTTAATGAAATAAGGAAATACATTGGGTGGAGTAATTAAGGTTGAATTGGGAATGGGTTATTTATTAATGTTAGAGTGAATAATGTAGGTAAAAAGTGAAAAAGTTATTTTTAGATTGGTTTGGAACAAYTATTTAAAAACGGCCCAAAAAGGAAACTGGAACAACTAAAAAAAACGGAGGGAGTATGTACTCCTCCAATCCAGTTTGTTCTTTAGGTGTACTTTTTGCACATGCACAATTTAAAATGCACATGTTTAAACGTTAATATCTTATACTACAATTTATTAATTTTTTTTATTAAAACTACATATTAAAAAAACTACACATTTAGACGTATCAAACAAGATCTCATACTTATATCCTAAAAAAATGTAAAGAATAAATTGGAATGGAGTGAGTGTTGCTTGATAAACTAACAAATGGCAATATTATTCTCTCTTCCTAACAAAAAAATCCTAAAAAAATTCCAAAAAGGGGTTACCCTCCTTGGTAAGCCCCAATTTGGCAATTTCTTCTTTAATTTAAAGTTTTTTCGTCTTTTACTTTTATTCAAGAATAGTGAGTTCTCCTATTGTGTGATTTAGGTTTAGTTTTCTTTGGGCGGAATTAGTTTTTGTTTCCCTTTTGTGGGAATTAGGGTTAGTTTTCCTTTTTTGGAATTAAGGTTAATTTTCTTGTTGTTGTCGTCTCTTAGACCAATATGTAAATTTAATATGTAAAAAAGATTTGGCATGCTCTTCTCTTATATATCAATTTGGCATGCTCTAACAAAAATATACTCCCTCAATCCTTTTTTATTTGCTACATTTGGACTTTTGACACTGTTTATTTGTAAACTTTGACTTCCTTTAATTTTATACATTTACAGTAAAACATAGCAAAGTGTGATCTTGTTTGATTCGTCCCGATGTGTACTTTTWAGAAATATAATTTTTATAATTTTTAAGCATTTACAACTCAAGATATTATAATTTAAAGTCGTGTCTCGAAAACTGGAAAAAACTGGAAAAAACAAATGTAGCAAATAAAAAAAGACGGATGGAGTATCAATTTGGCTGCTCTTCTTTAACGTATTTGTTAAAGTTCATGCCGTTTTGCGAGTCCAACGCGGGTACTTAGTACGAGGGCTTGGCTACATCTACCCAGTGGGTAATCCACCCACTGCTAATAAGCTAATAAAATGATTATTGAGTTAGTTGATGGTTCCACCATTAGTAATTTACACTAACAATTAATGGGATAATTTATCCAGTGGGTAAACAAAGTTTTCAGTACGACACAGGAGACGCGTGTCTGTCACACAATGAGTCATTTTCCTGAATTTCTGGCGTACCCATCTCCAATAATTCATTGACGATCACCATTAATGTACAGAAAGGAAAAAAAAGAAAGAAGGTAGAACAGTGAGAAATTAAAGAAACATGAAAGAGATAGTACAGTTATAAAAAATTGAATGGGAGGTTGAGAAATTTTAATTTATCTTTTTATTTCTTTCTTTCTATTCCTTTACCACTTACCACGTACTCTCTTCCTCTCTTTATGTGTAAAATATTTTCTTTTTTTTATATTCAATTGGGCTATTATTTTCTATTGGCTAATGGACTATGGGCGTGTTCGACGTAACTTTTTAGGTAGTTTTTAGTGTTCTGATTAGAAAAAAGCTACTTGGTTAATTTTATTATTGTTCGCAGGTAGCGTTTTGAGTAGCTTTTAACGCAAACGCTAGTAGGAGTAGCGTTTTAGCTTCTAGCTTTTAAGCTAGGATAAAAAGCTACTTGGTAATTAATTTCTTCTATTTATAAATACAACCGCTACTTCTCCGAACACTCATACTGACAATTTTAGTTTCGTCCGCTACCCCGCTACTTCCAACGCTATTTACTAGCTTTTAAACTACCGCTACTTATACCACTAAAAGCTACTTCAAACGCTATCATTCCGAATTACGCCCTATATATTCTTAGCTTTTTTTCATTTAAATTAGAAAATTAGATTAATAGAAAATCCTGGATACGTCACTGACTACGCAAATATACCGACACTTAACTTATTACCCGACTTATAAATCAAAATAACACAATTATTCAACGTAGCATCCCCAATTTAAATTCCTGGGTCCGTCACTGTTTATACCGAGTATTCCGTAGCCGGTATGAAAAATATTTTTTAGAGATCTAATCAAAAAATTACTCCGCCTGTATAATATTTCGAGAGATAAAGTATTTGGCAAGACTAACAGTCTAACTTGACCCGGCAAATAAGTTGTGCACAGTTAATTACTCCACCGTATCAGGGAGTGCATCAACAAGCTACACTGTGCAAGGAACGCATCCTTCAACGGCTCTTCTCCATATCCTGGATAATGGTATTTGGAAAACTAGCGGTAGAGGTACTGTTAGCGGTAGAGTAGATATCAGCGTTAACGATAGATGTAGTTGTCGACTAGTAGCGTTGAAATTGATAATTTGTTAGTGTTTGACAAAATAAGTAGCGGTTGAAGTAGTGAGTATTAAAAATGTTATAATTATAGGGGGATAATTGTAGCGTTTGAGAAAAGCTACTTCGGAAAGCTACCATTTAGTAGCTTTTGCACAAAACTCTACCTCAAACACTACAACGACCATGAAACGCACTCATCCAAAACACTGCTATTTATATTAAATAGAGTTTTGACTTGGTCAAAATTCTAAAAGCTACCTCATAAGCTACATCCAAACACACACCAATGAGTGTAGGGGACTACGCCTTCCTAGATTATTAATAATGCTGATTAATTTTTGTTTTTTATTAGGGGTCGTTCCCCCTCTAGCATCAAAAAAATATAAATTTACTCCACCGTATACAATTAATATTGTAGAGTGTGTGATTGAAACTGCATTTGGTAAAGAAATCGTGTTCGATCCCCGCAATGGGAGGGGATTGGAATCTAACCACCGAGAATTTATTCCCAAATTTGGATTAGTTCAAAAGTGAATCAGGTGTACAACAAAAACAAATTGCTCCACTACATTATACTTTCGGGAGTATTCATCGGCCATACGGACCTAATCATTTTTTAATCTCCATTAAGAAGTTGCTGACAATAAAGCCGAATAAGGGGTGATGATTTGGAATAATCGGTCTGATCCAGATATTCGAAAATTTTGGATCGTTAAAAAAAACCCGATTCGAAAAGTCGAATAATTGAATTGTCAGCAACGTTTTGGAGTACGTAGAGAATTTCTTTGTAGTTTAAAGAGTTTATTTGTAATTAATTTGTTCGTTTACTATGAACCCAGGATCATATATAGTGAACAATAATGATCCCGATAAACATTTGCATTTAAAATTAAATATAAATTATGTATTCACAATAAACATTTGTATTTTTTTTTATCTTCTAACATTTGTATTTGAAAATAAAAATTTGCATTTTAAACAAAACATTTATTCGAAACAATATTGAAAAAGATAATTTTAGATGCACCAAAGAATTTACAGTAATAAATGGACAAATGAGTGGAAATTCGAGGTCGGTAGACTCTACAGTAGTTAGAAAGTGGGTCCCATAAAATATGGATTTTTTGTACCAATAACTGAAACACACTGCCTTCATTTTCATCTATTAGAAACTTATCTTCTTGAGAGAAAAATAATTTTTTAAAAAAAAAGAAGCGAAAATGGCAATGAAAAGAACATGTAGGAGATGATGTGAAACCAGCTGAAGGAACATGGAATGGCATCATTCCTTTAACAGAATTGATCACAATATCATCATTACACATGCATCCCAAGTATACTTTTATGATAAACCAACGAGTCATCAACAAGAGTTGTGCAATAATGTTCATCAAGTAACAAACAATATATAATGTCTTTGACACCCTTAGGGAGTCCTTAAGCCGCGCCTTGGTCCCATTTATCCCTGGCCGGCCGGCTGCGTTGGATAGGACGGGGCCGAATGGAGCTCGTGTGTAACCCATGGGTGCTGAGCTGATCGAGGTAGAGTCCCCATGAGACTAGCGACTTTGTGACTTCTACTCTTCTAGTGATAGATTTGAGGATTTGTGTGTTGAGTTGGACTACTACAGGACACCAATCGAGGAGCTTCCTTTGCTCGCGGTCCAGCTCACTAGGTTCGTGCGGCCCTTAGTTTGGCATATCTAATCACATGTAGTCGTGGATGGAGAGCGCGTTCCACTTCATCCGAGAATGGGCTAGGCTGGCACGAGGCGAGCCTCTAGAGGTCGTGCCAGCCCTAGATCGAGAGCCCTACAAGCCCCAGGTCTGTGTGACCCGTGCCTAGGGCACCGGGTGATCTACTTGAAAATAATCGAAATTACTTTTTCAACATGAGAAGGGAAAGCGGCCCACCCAGCTTTTGTATCCTAACTAAAGACGCGATTCAACAATTAAAAGAAGATGCAATAGTGAAATCAACGGGTGCACATACAATCGATTTGAAGTTATTGGAGCTCATGTATGGAGATGTGTGTCAAGGCACGAGAGCTTGACGGGATGCTACCACAACCTTTAACTTTCTTGTGGATGTTCGTACTCGAATGGATCCGCCATTACCATCAAGTAATTTAATTGGTGTACTCATACTATTTTCCTGCTTTCTTTTGTATGAATTTTCTTATTGAGTTTTTTTTTCTAGTCTGATTATCAAAATTATTGTCCTTATTATTTTCCTAATTTTTTCATGATTCTATCTAATTTGATTTTATTTATTTTTTGGAAAAATGATTACACATCGCTAAGAGTTATATATAAGAGACTTAAAATGGAAACATTTTTTTAATCAAACATTTTACTACATTATATCTTGTTTGTTTTGTCTTATTTCACAAATTATTTCCATTTATAGTTGTATATATTTCCATTTAGAACTACATATAATATTATCTTTTTTATATCTAGTCTAAATTTGATAAATAATTATTACTCTGTACAATACTTGAATAAGTTTGTTTTACTTGAACTGAACTGAATAAATAGGAAGATTTAATTTAGTTATAAATTCCAAAATTGAACTGAACTGAACTGAACAAAACTGAAATTAGTTTAAGTAAACATGCCTTAAGTCGAACGAATCGAAGATAATTCAAAAATACTATGCAAATAAAAAAAATTATAAAAAAATGTTTACTACCAAAGACCTGAACAGCCCATTAAGAATTTGGACGGGTCTAATTCAAACTGGAATTTGGGCTTTGATTAAACATCAAGCCCATTCAACAACTCTTAATACTTGATAATGAAGCTTAACCCAAATAGTTATCCATTGTTGGAACTTGGAATTAGCATACGGGTGCTTTTATCTTGGAACTAAATAAATTGAGGGTTTGGTAAACTCGGTCATTAATCAATTAGTTATACATTTATACTTTTTATTATTCATGAGTAAGAGTAATTAAGTAATATCGTCATGTTTAACGATGCTATTCGAATAAGATTTCAATAACAATAAATTTGGGTATGAATCAAACGAATTCTAATTACATGTTACTCCGAACTTTAATCAATAGACAATTTATCTCTTATATGAATGCAGCTACTATGGCAACGCCGTTGTTACCCCGAACGTATCAAGTAACGTAGGGAGCTGATTTCGAAACCTCTAAGCTACGGTGTAGTAAGATAAGGGAAGCATCAACTAAGGTGACTACGAGTACGTGCTAGATTATATCGAGCACTTGAAAAACGAGGAAAGCCTAATCAAGTATCAATACATTGAAAGACCGGGGAAAGATACAAGGCCCCTCATGTGGTGACCATGATGTAATCGCTATAAGTTGGTTGAACCTAGTGGCTCGTGGCGTCGACTTTGRGTGGGGAAATGAGGTATACGTCGGCCCTCCTATGGTCTATGGCTGTGAAGGCGACGTTATGATTATTCCTTATAACATGGATGATGGATCTGTGCTTGTTGCGGTGTTCTTGCAACCTAAACAAAATCAAATGTTCCAGAAATATATGTCTAGTCTTCCCAATTTCAAAACTTCAAGGTTGTGATTGGTTGATTGTTGTTGTTTTTCCAATGTTACCAAGACACAAAAATATGTTCGATGTTTGGATTATGTCATTTAGGGTTTGTTAAGTTTTTTATGTTTGTTAAATTCGATCTTGGGCATCTCTAATGGTATAGAAAGAGATCTGCTTGCAAATTAATTAAAATTTTAAGCATTTTTTTTTTGTATCGTTGGAGTGAAAACTTATCTATAGCCCAAGTGAGCAACTCTGCTCAAACAAGCAGTATTGCTTGTTTTCATTAAAAAAAACATCCTCATTTAAATCCTGGCTTTTGTATAATATTTTTTAATTTAAATTTTATTATTCTAATTAACAAGCTACAATGGAGTGTAGTTAACCATTGTAACATACATTATAGCTTGAAATTATACTAGTTTAAATAACAAATATCACAAGGTAAACTACACTCGATTGTAGCATACCACTGGAGAAGCTCTTATCATCTTATGTGATTGAGTCTTCTATGTTTGTTTTTCTCTTAATTTGTAAGATTGTAACCTACTTCAGTTATTAAACAATGTTTGTCTTAGTRATAATAATAAAATTCTTTTAGCATGTCGCGTTTCAACTATGTTTGAGGGAAGACACTTTAAAAAAAACGATATTTCTAATTAGCGCCCTCAGTCGTTACTCAAACATTTCAAATATTCTAATAACGGTTAAAAACTTGACACGYATTTCATAATTCGCACACTTACGGAATCAAGTGTTCTCGGGACGCTCGTTAGTTTTGGGCTTGAAAGTTGGAAATGAAACCGAGATTTGGGCTTGGAAGAGTGACTGCCACAATCCATTACTACTCCTGTGTGTGGGAATATGGTATCAAAAAAAACCCTACCGTGAACCCGAACGACTGTTGTCGGGTCCTACGACCCATCACTGTCACGTCATCTTCAATTCACGTGCAAATGTTAATATGGTCCAGCATGGATTACACCTATGCCATGGTGTAACTTCTCGACGATTGCGCAATCACAACTTGACAAGTGTCCCATTTGTCATGTATATACGGACTACTCGTATAAGCCACAAGACGGTATAAATACAAGTAGGAAATGGAAGTTTTGAACTTGTAATCTAATGTACGCGAGAATACATATTATTGAGCATCTGCTGGTACAATCGTTTATGCTAAAATAACTAGGTACGGGCAGTCATACACACACATTTTGTTCTTTTCTTTAGGATACATGTGAAACAATTTTTGGCAAATGAACATATAAAGATATGTGTGCGTTACATTTCTTTTGTCAGAAATTCTAGCTTTTGGATGTACTTTATTTGTGTCCAATTATTATTGTACACTAAAATATAACTGACTCGGTACATAAAAATGGTGATTTTTATTAACTTAGTCTTGTAAAATTGTATCAACTTTTGACGTAAAATGACTCTTATTTAATATAATCATTTTTTATATGAATATAGTAAGGTCTTAGTGAATAATACCTTAGTGTACACTGATATGTGTATGCTAACACAGGCACTAATAAAAAATTGATATTCAATCAATCAAGATTTAGTCGTAAAAACCTAACTCTCTTTCTCGTCTCTCCTCTCGTTTGCGTCGTTCGTCTCCTCGGTCATCTCATCTCGTAGTTATTAACTTTACATTAGTTTCTATGCGAATTCGGCGAACTCACGAGTATTGCTTGGATGAAGTTTTCTTCAAGGCTTATTTGTTCAAGAATATGAACAATCGACGATGTATTTCGTTCTTTGGATAGGTAGGTGTACTTGTACTTGTCAATTAGTTGCTATATGGAATAAGTTTAAGTATCTGTTGGATTTTCTACATTAATAAAATCTTTTAGTCTTGCGTCAAAAAAAAACAAATTGATGAATTCGAACTATTGATGATCTATTTGCTGGTTAGTTAGTGGTGATCAAGTGAATAGTCTATATGATTTTAATCATTATGAATAATTTGATAGTACGTAGATGATGAACAAATGTCGATATTTCCAATTTATTTTTAAAAAATTACTATAATTTAATAGTTTAATGAATATTTATTTTAATGATTTATAAATTTGACATCTTATACACATGATTTATCGATTATAGCATTTATTAATTGATGTGTTGCTTATTGTTTAACTAGTTTTTTCATGCACGCATGCGTGCACTGATGTACATTACAATTTATAAAAACAGTTCTAAAGTAATAATTTATAAGCTATGTATACAAATTAAAATAATGTTGTGATATAAAGTTATGATTAAGTATATTACTTGATCACTAATTTTATGGGAGTAGTTTCTAATCATCCTGGAGATTGATTTAATAATCAATCTAGTGACATATTTGTATAGAGTTTCGTAATTATATTGCAACTTTTGGGGTCAAAATATCTCCTACTAATTAACCCAAAAGTTGCGCATAAATCACAGAACTCTATACAATATGCCACTGGATTGATTTTATTAAATCAATCTACAGGTTTGATTAGAAATTTCCCTAATTTTCCTTATATATAAAAATTTAAAAATCATTTTATGATTTTTTAAGTGATGTTAATTGGTATTACTCCATCCGTACGTATTACTTGAAATAGTTTTCATAAATGGTTTACATATTACTTGATATAATTTCCTCTTTTCCATTTTAGTAACTTTTTTTCTATTTTATTCATTTTTCCAATACCTTTCTCTCTCTTACTTTTCCTAATCTACACAACTCATTATTTTATTCATTTCCTTCTCTTACTTTTTTCTAATCTTACACCCATTCATTAATTACTCTATTCCTTTTCTCTCTTTACTTTATTCTAATCATATACCCTTATCTACAATTAAACAATTTTTGCCTAGAAAATCCCCTAGTTCAATTTTTCAAGTAATACGTACGGAGGGAGTATTTAAAATAATCATTAATAAATTTACATAGTCAATCAAGTCTTTTTTAATTGGTGCACAAAAAAACAAAACAACTTCAACAGAAACATCTTTTTAAGGGTAAATAGACATTTTGTGGATTCCATATACATTAAATTACCCTTAATGATAATTTGATGCATATCATATTTAACTTGTTTATTATGACAAATTCGAAAATGAAAAGTTTTTTTTGTGATTTTTTCTAAATATTGAAATTTCATTAAGGGTAGTTTTGTGTTTTTGAAGGGGGACACCATCTTCCTCCCCCTTCACTTATCATAATATAGAGATTACTACTCCAACTGTCTGCGGTGCTTAAGGACTTGTTTGGTTACCCAATTCCCAAATGTAATGAAAAATCCATGAAATTTGTTGATAGTATTATCCAATGTGTGTCTCATATTGAAAGAATGAAGAGATAAATGACTAATAATATTTGATAGACTACTTTTTATATTACCAATTGTTTCATAATGAAACCTCGCGCGAACTGTGTATAGGCAATTAGCATACTCTCCTCGTGTGCGGGCTTGTGTTAGGCTCAGTGAGTGGTCAAATTTCAACTTAAGGGTTTGTTTGGTTGACCTATACCATGTGGAAATTTCTTACCTAATGGCTCCTTGGTCATTAAAAATTCACTCATTTATGTTTTTGCTAATGAATTTACACTTTTACCTTCATAAAATATATTTTCTCTATTAATCTCCATAATACATGTGATAATTTTGGTAAATAATTAAATTATATAGGAATGATAAGTGTACCAAACAAATGTAAGAAGTAAATTCCCAGAAAGTCAAAATTACCAAATGTTAATCAAATATTTTTAGTCAATTCCTAGGATTTTCATGAGGTGATTAATTTTCCTAGTATTACAATCTTGCGGGAAATAAATTCTCACGACAATCAAACGATACCTATAAACAAACGATGCTAATTTTACTAGCTAGTCTTCCAATTGCGTGATCTCCTAGTGATGGGGTGGCAAATTGACAAACCCATTATTTGTAACTAAAATAATTATTATTTTCTATATTTATTTCAACTTATTTCAATTCATCGGTGCAGTTGTACGTTTTTAATTAATGTAAACGGACGACCTTTACTGCAACGAAAATCACATTGTGTTATTGCAAGTATATTACAAGTAATTCGTATTATTTTTTTAGTAAAAAATTACTGTAAGTGAAACAAGGAGGAATAGAATGATATAGTTAAAAAAATTGAAGTAAAAATGAGTAGACCAATCATGCAAGTAAAATGGAAGAGAGCAATAAAGATGAGTTCCTTTTGAGCAAAATGTTTGCTTGGCACTTTACATCGATCGTCCACATTAACGAAGTCGTCGTCTTCATTATCATTATGCTCTTTTTAGGTTTGGACCTCCAAACCTAACTTTATCGTATATTCGTGCTTCGGGTACATCATCGAGTATATACCTATTTATACTGTAATTTAGTAAAATAAAAATAATATAAATTGTATGCTCATTTTCTACTAAATTCACGTCACTTCTACTTAATACTATTTGTCAATGCGTAATTTAGATGACAAATATCTTAGTTACTATTATAAAATTGTATTCTATAAATTATTCATCAAGACGATTCTATTAACAGACCTATTTGATTTGACGATATTTTCTTATATATTCACGATAATTTAAATATTCTCACTGCTAATTATTTAATTATATTAATAGTGCCGAATTTGTTCGTGACATGAATTTAGTGAAACGGATGAAGTATTATTTGTTTGAAATAGAAATTGTGTTTTATTTTTTTAAAAAAAAACCCTAGCAATCATCGTATTAATCCCAATATATCGTTGTCATTAATCAATTATTGATATAAGTCTAACCTTTTTTTGCTTTAACGATAGATTATCAATGATAAATTATCGACCATAAGTCTCAATTTCGATTGCAAATTCAAAAATTCATTTTCCATATTTGTCAATTTTTAGACCAATCTAATTTTATGCCTTGTCATGACGACTTTACATTAATGAAGTAGATTACAAAAAATACAAACAGTGTAAATAAAGACAATTGATGAAAGATCGAATCAATATAATATTGTGTTTATTCAAGTGTTTAACACGAAGTACTTGTATATGTAAAATTTAGAAGGAAAAAATCAAATACTTGTACTATAATTTGTGTTAACAATGGTTTCATTTGTGTTTAAATACTTGTACTAATGTAATATCCTTATTTTGTAATTCCTTACTCTAACATCAATAAACGTTCTCCTCTTGCATTGTGGATTGTAACCAATACATTATTTGTGAACTGTAGACCAGCGCGTTAACATTTATGTTTGTCTTATTATTTTTACATTACTTTTTATTATTACAATATAATTATATGAGCTGATTTATTTTCTCAACAATTATTTTGAGCAAAAAAATACTTTATCAATTCAATTTCTCGTACTATAATTTGACTTATTAACAATGGTTTTTATATAAATATTCAACAGGCTATTATATGCTAATGACGACCTTTTCACAAAAACTCCATAAAAATTCGAGTAATATTTTTGGACGACAACAAGCTAATATTCCTTTTCATACTATATACTACGTTGGAGATCAGACAATGTGGACTGCATCTTATTTCAGCATTACACAATTTTTTATACTTGTTAAAATAACACAAAATATCCCTCACTTTGCATCAATGTTGGATTAAATCTAGAAATGAAGAGTGCCTAGACTAGAGTATCTCTATGTGTTTTTGTCTTTAAAAAAGAATGGAACTAGAAATAATTCTCTCTCCTTTGCAAATGAAAGTATCTAAATAATCGAATACTTAATCTCATAAGTAGTCGATTAAACATAAAGGGATGTTTGTGATCCGTCATGTATTACCCTTCAGCCTTCACTACAACTTGTCATGGGTTACCTCATTACACAAGTATAACATCTCTTCTTACATGTCGGCCAAAATTTTTGTTAAAAATATTTATTTACCAAGATTTGAACCCATAACAACATTTCATCTAGCCATTTTTAATGTTTTTATTATAATTAATAGAGAACAAACAAATGAAGAATATAAACAYTTTAATGGAGTGCAATGGGAATATTTATATTTATTAATTAACAAAATTCYGTCATTCGTTGTGTTTTTTTAAACAAGTATTTTAATACATAACAAAACCTACATAGGAAGTGGTGCTTTTTATAAACTTGACACTAGAAGAGTATTAATCATGAGTCTCAAGACTCGGCCATTTTATGAAATTTTGTCAGTTGAACTTTTCATATTTGTTAATGCATAATTTATAAATTAATTATATATAGTTCGTTGGCATTAGTAAAACTTATAAAGACCAAATTTTATTGAAGAATTCACTACAAAACATCAAATTAAACATGGTCAACATGACCTTACTCTACCATGTTTTCACACTTATATAAATATTCACAATAATATAACTTGTGATTAGTGCCCGTTTTTATAATGACATGAATTTCATAAAAGGAAGTATGAAGTATCAATAGGTGCTTCTCATAAGTCAGRCGCCTTTCTTTTGGATTAAAGTAGGCTGAAATTGGTTGAAGTCAGTTAAACTGAACTGAAGTGGACTGAAGTAAGTTAATCAAACCAAAGTAAGCTGAAGTAGCTATAAAGTAAGTTAAATCGAACTAATTAGAGTGAATTGAAGTAGTTGAACTGAACTGAAACTGACTACTTAACTGAAGTGGGCTAAAATGAAATAGATTAAAATTGATTGAATTCAATTAAAGTACCATAAAATTAAGCAAAAAAACAGGGCCACACTCCTGTAATCTTATCATTTTAGGTCGATGTGTGGGCCATTAGTGAGGAGGAAAAAGAAGTGGAATTTTCTTCTCCAATAGAAGAAATTTAAAATTTGAAAGGTAGTGAAGCTAGCTACGGAGTAGTATAGGAAGTGCCTTTCAATTTTTGTTTTTTCAGGCCTCCTGACTTTTTAGCTAAATTTTCTTTTATCAATTGGAATATTCATCCACTATTTCTTAATAAGCTAGACAAATTCATGTTTGACACTATTGTTAATTATTACAATAAACTCATATTCATGAGGCTAAACTAGATTGTACCCGTATAATTGCACTCTCTCTATATATAAAAAAATATGAGAACATTATGATTGTAAATATGATATACTTTATAATTAACTGTGACTTTAGTGTAATATATTTTTAACATGTCACAAATATGAGACATAATTTATGGAATTGATTGTGTAAGAAATCGAATTCGATCTCAAAATCGAGTTGAAAAAAGTTATTGTTGTTTGTAGTATTCTTATTAGTGATTTTTTCTTGTTTAATTTTTTCATAAATTTTTACGTAACATTAAATAATAAGAAATTGAGAGGGGATATTAGAAAATGGTATTGGTTATGGAAATTTAAATGATATATTAGAGCATGTTTGTTTTGGAGCTAGCTTGTTTTATTATATATTYATCTGATGAAATTATGGTTTTTGGACCTATAGATTGGCATTGTTGCTACTTTGCTAGCATCATCTAGCTAGACAATAATGGACAACGATCATGGTTAATWATTTATATATGCAAATTATTTTTTCGTTAATTAAGTAGTTACAGTAGTATTTTGGTGTCATAATGTCTTAAAATCGAAAAAAATCCTTAATCACGTGAGTTATTCATCACTCTCATGAAATAGCTTAWATGTAATCAAATATTAACAATATCTAACCCGACACCACATGTTTGAAATAAAGATGGTAAACTAGCTAAATGTTCATGTGTGAAAAATGTTAGCCATTTTGGTTATCATCAAAGACTTAATTAGGTAATAATTAGCAACTTTCAACAACAATAGCTACTCCATCCTAATAGTGCACGTTCGACTTAGCTTACAAAATCCTTACATCAAATCAAATCAAATACACTAGCTGTTTGTCGTGGCTGCTGAACAATTAACAGAAATTAGTAAGACGAGTCATATGAAGAGTCAATTTTGGTTTCGATGATAGAYATGTAGGAATATTATTTAGGGCATGGGAGAAAATTCACATGTAAGTAAAAGACTCAACATTATCATAGGCAAAGTCTACCATGACTACGTAGTTTAAATTCTGTAAGAATATATCTTTTTTCGTACTCTATTGATCTGTGCATAATATATGTTTTATTTTATTTTATAAATATGCTTTTACTATGTTTGAATAACCTAGATTGGCTTCGTCACTTTCCTTATTCCTACTTTTCTTTACTCCCCCTAAATGGAGGGAGTACATAAACTTATAAGAGTCATTAAAGAAAGATATTCTCTTCGTATCGAATTACTTGCACCATAGCAAATTTCATGATYTTAGTAGAGTATTGATGGGATTGAGGGTAATATGCAAGTGAGAGTATACGTACTTAACTTAACTGAAAGTTACAAGTAGATGGATATTTATGTGAATGAATTTGAAAGTGAGAGAGGTGATAAATATGATTATAGTTCTATTCAATTTGAAGGCACGATAGACAAATATTGACGGGGCCTACGTTCTTAAAATGAAAATGGTTTAAGTAATTTGAAACATTTTATCCAATTATGGTAATTGGTGTAAGTAAAAAGAGAGGAAAAGAGAATGTACGTAAATACTCGTAGGAGTTCTCTTTCTTCCCTATATGTGGCTCATACCTAAAAATGTTCCTAGTATATATCAAGTTATCAACACTTATCTTATTCAAATAACATAAGCTTGTTCTTTTGAATGAATCTATTTTCTTTTCAATTCGACTTAGTTCTATTGAGCTCCCCCTCTGTTACTTTGTTAATCTAGTTCACTGCAATTCGATTTGATTCATCTCTCCTCATTCTATTTAAAATTTCATTTCAGGTCACACCAAACATGAAACATAGGAACGGACTAAAAGTAACTACATACTAATGCTTGTACCCAATTAGTTCAATTTGTACTTGTTTTTATTCATTACTTCACACATGTACCCAATTGTTAGTCAATATTAAGTCGCATCTACATTAAGTAAATGCTCATGGGAGTTCTCTATACAAGGCCTATACTTAAAATATATATGTTACCCTAGTATATATTAACACGCACTCGTTCAACCAAACAATGTTCATTTGAATGAACTTATTTTTTTCATTTCAACTCGCCTCTCCATACATGCATGGTTGAATTTTATGCTACATTTTCAGTTCAATTCTGTTCATCATTTCGATCCGTTTCGATTCACTCCAAACATTACTACTACCAAAAGTAACCACTAATGTGTTACAGTAATAGTGATACTATTAGTAAAATAGATGGAGACTTTACCTAGCATTCCATTCCAATTTAGTTTACTCCAAACAAATAGATAGGGACTTACTAAAAGTAACTACTACTAATGCATGCAGTTAAGAGTGTGAGTAAAATGTTCAACAAAAGTGGCAGTAAAAAAAATGGATAAAATATAATGTAGGACAAGTATAATTAAGAAGAGAAGAAGACTTCACTTGTGACAGTAAGTTACTAGTTGTTACTTGCTACCTTCTCAAATGGTAAGGAAAGTAACAAAGGAAAGGACAGAAAGTGCAAAATTCWGACTTCAGAGGTGTGAAACAACTTTGGAGGATACTACCACACATTACATTTTTACATACAATCAAAATTCCAATTATTATTTACAATAATAACAATCATTTTCTTTTTTCTTTTTTTTATTAAAATAAATAAATAAATTTATAATTTCTTGGGGTTTTGAGTGGTGGACTTTACAAGAGTGAAGAATCACCCTTACCTCCTCATCCACATCTCTTTCTCCCTCCTCAAAATTTTTATTTCTCTCTCTCTCTCTCTCTCTCTCCTCTCAATTCCATTCCCTCCCCTCTCACTCTATCTCTGTCTGTGGTTGCTGTTTTGTCTATCTTTATAAGCATCATCCAAGGTCAGTCTTTGCTCATTTTTTGCCTCTCTATCTATTAAACATCATCTTATTATATTTGCTCTTTTTGGTTTCATCTTCTTGGTTTCTAGCATCTTTGTTAGCATCAAAGATTTCTTCTTTCTTTTATTTTATTCTATATATTCCCTTTTGATATTTTAATTTTTGTCACAAAACACCTCATACCTCATTCATTCATTCATTCCCCTTTTTTTTTATCCATTATTATTATTCATCATAATCTCATACTAGCTAATACTATCATGGGAACAATAATTCTCCAATTTCACACAATCCCATCATCATCATCATCATCATTATTAGGGTTTGATTGTTTGTTTTAGATCTCATCAAATATACAGCTCAAAATTCACTTATTGCTCTTGTTTTAGATATGTATGTTTAGTATCATCAATTTCATCATCATATATATAAATATATGCTTCTTTAAGTAAGGTTTAGTTTGTACTATATTTCAGCAAAAGAGATGATCAAGGGTGGTTTGGGCTTAGATGAGAGCATGTCAAATTTGACTTCTACTATATCTGGTGAAACAAGTATTTCCTCAAATGCTAGAAATGATCAATCCTCCTCTAATAACACTGCCAACAACGCAAACAACAACAACAACAACACCATGATATACCCTCAAGCGTCCTCCACCTCATTCGCTTCGCCCCATCAAGTTCTCGGCCAGCCACCGCCCACCAAGAAGAAGAGAGGCCTCCCCGGTAACCCAGGTAGGCACACTCTTCGCTTTTTTTTTTTTAATGTACAACTTTGACCATTAATATATCTGATACCAGTTATACATATTAATTATATAAATATGATAACTGTGTATGTATGTACCAGACCCAGATGCGGAGGTGATAGCACTTTCACCCAAGAGTCTACTGGCGACCAACAGATTCATTTGCGAGATCTGCAACAAAGGGTTCCAAAGAGATCAAAACCTTCAGCTTCATCGGAGAGGCCATAACCTACCGTGGAAGCTTAAGCAAAGGGCTAAGGATCAAATCATACGAAAGAAGGTGTACGTTTGCCCTGAGCCTAGTTGCGTTCACCATGACCCGTCTCGTGCCCTCGGCGACTTGACCGGTATTAAGAAGCATTTCTGTAGGAAGCATGGGGAGAAGAAGTGGAAATGCGAGAAGTGTTCCAAGAAATATGCAGTTCAATCAGATTGGAAAGCTCATTCCAAGATTTGTGGTACTAGGGAGTATCGATGTGATTGTGGAACCCTTTTCTCTAGGTAAGTAACGCATACTACACTATTATTATTACCGGCGTCTTACAGTGAAAGATAACTCAATTGGTTAAAGCTCTTATTCCGATTCCAGTCCATTCTGGTATCGATTCCCTATCAGGAGTGTGTGTTTTAGTAGTATGAAAGTTGGTCTAATTTGGGAGATTCCAAATGATGATAACGTGTTGAATTAATTGGGTTCCTTAGTTCTAATAACTTCACCACCTGAGCTTGCTCCTAGCTTACATGCACCTTTCCCTACCCTTGACTATTTACATTCAATGTGACTAATAATTATTAGTGGTCAAGTTGTAAGTCACTATAACAACTACTGTGTTTTCTTTCCCCCCTTAGCTGTAGAAATATCTTCGCGACGTATGTAATATGTTATTACACACCTTCATACATTCGCCTAATTACGATACAATTGATGTTTTGAAGAACGAAGTCTTCTAATATTCGTTTATCTTATATCGTAATCATTTAAACTTTTGGAAAGATACCGTAATCTAGTACGAGTACTTATGTAGGAAGTATATATATAAATATATTTTTAGAAGAAGTGAAAAAAAAAAGAGTGCTAGCTAGTACGGAGTACAAGAATAAATGCAAGATGAGATATATATGATTGCATGTGAATAATAATAATATTAATAATAATGAAGTATGATTTTCCTAAAATGGTAGAAATAGTGACAATTAGTGATGAATCAAAGTTCAACCTTTTTTTTCTCAAACACATTGTTTAAGACCTTTTTTTTATACCCAATTAACCAACCACGAGAATCCTACTTTATATTTTTATTATTATGTCTCACTCATTATTACATTTTTGAATAACATGAATAAAATGTATCGGGATTAGCACTAAGGTGTTTTAATTTCTTTTTCTCCTTTATTTTTTTAATTTGAAAAACAATTAATTTTGGGGGAAGCAAGTCTTTTCATGAGTCAAGCCAATAATGTGCCCGTGAATGTGTGCATGTGTGTGAAAGAAAAGAGTGTAAAAGGCATCATATATTCATATGTGGGGTTTTAAGCAATGTAACTTGTTTATGGAATATTTTAGCTCCTACCATTGTAACTTACTACGAGAACGTAATTTCACAAATAATATCTCTTTGTTGCAAATATCCGACGACGATTTATTAGAGGGAGTGGAGTGAATAGTGGGGGTGTAATAAAGATGAGAGGAGAAATAAAAGGAAGGGATTGACAAGAACATAGCATTGAATGAAAGAAACAAGTGATATACTATTTCAACTGCATAATCATTGCTTTTGTAATTGTTCCTTTTGTTTGTATATATTTGTTGTAGTAGTAACTTTTATTTTTCTCTTTTTTGTGATAGCTAGTGTGTATGATATGGATGTTGTGGAAGGGGGTTTAAATTTTGTTTTTGGTTGCAGGAGGGACAGCTTCATAACACACAGAGCTTTCTGCGATGCTTTAGCAGAGGAGAGTGCAAGAGCCATTAACCCTCTCAGTACACTCCCATCATCTGTTGCATCACACCAAAGTATTGCAGGAATCACCACTTCTTCTGCATTATCGCATCTTTCTCTTCCTTCCCACTTAACCTCACACCACCAGATGTTGCAGTCTTTTCCTCTCAAGAGGGAGCCTGGCCACCACCACCACCACCCCCACCATTCGTCGAATCTCATCGCGGTTCGGTCCGACATCCCTCCATGGCTAGCTTGCCCTCCTCCTCCTCCTCCTCCACCGCAGCAGCAGCAGCAGCAGGCGATGTACGAGCAGTCGCCTCAGATGTACTCCTTCCAGCATCAGCAGTACGAACACCAAGGTTCGGCTAATAATACTAATAATAATAATAATAATTGCAATGATAATAATAATAGTAGTAGCAATAATAATGTGGTGGGGTCGGCAATGTCATCCTTCCACGCACCGGCCCCACCCCAGATGTCCGCCACCGCCCTCCTACAGAAGGCGGCGGAGATGGGGGTGACAGTCAGCAACAACAATCACCAACACCAACACCAACACCAACACCAACACCCGCACCAGCACCAACAACAACAACTTGTTCTAACAAACAGTGCCAGTTGCGGCCTAACAGGCGGCGTCAACAACCAAGGATTCATTGAACAAGGCCAGATTGCATCAGAAGGAGACAACGGAAGTCAGTCCTCAATGCTGCATGATCATCATCACGCAATGCTAATGACCTCGTTTCAGTCCCCACCACCTTCAGTCAGCGACGGCTTCGACTCCTCCGCCTTCGGAGACTTCCACCACCAGGCAATGGCGGCGTCGAAGCCATCMCAACTCAATAACAACACCAGTTGCGGCGGTGGCGGCAACGGCGGCGGTGGCGGTAATGATGGGATGACAAGGGATTTCTTAGGGTTGAGAACTTTTACTCATAAAGATTTCCTTAACATGGCAGGACTTGGGCATATGAGCCCTCCTTCAGCATCATTTGAACAACAACAACAACAACATCAGAACAATCAAACACCTTGGTAAGGCCATGTTTAATTGGGTCATATTAAATAGTAATTTTTTTCCCCCTTTTTGAAATTGCATGTTTATTATTATTATTATTATTATTATAGGAATTAGTGAACAATATTTCTCCTGTTACAAACTTTGTAATTCACCATGTTTAAGACAAAAGAAACTTTTTCTGTTTCCTTTCATATAGTATATTTTTTTTGGTTAATAATTTATGAACAGTAAATTTCCTGTTACAAAAAGAGTTTTACATGGAATCTTGAACATGAGAGCAACTGATAATGCCAATTCATTTCATCAGTCCAGAAGCACCTTTTTTCCACAATCCCAAGATGTGGTAGTGTAATTTTGCTGTAGTATAACTTTAGTTTTTTTTCCACCCCACTTATCATAAAAATGTTACACTTCATTATATTTTTATTACTCTTTCCAAGGGCTGTCTAGTCAATCTAGTGGATTAACAAAAATTGTCAATCCAATGGCATTTTGATAAATAAATGAAATATTTTATTTACAATTTTGTCATTTATTTTTTTTCTTTTTTTGGTTTTATTTACCAAAATGTCATTGGATTAACTAAGAATTTTTCCTTTATTTATTTGCTACATTTGCTTTTTTACAGTTTTCGAGACACAACTTTAAAAACTAATATCTCAAGTTATATATATATATAAAAAAAATAATTATAATTATTATATATTTGAAAAGTAAAAATTGAGATGAATAAAACAAGATCTATCAATCATGACTATATTTTTTCTTATGTATATAAAACTAAAGACAGTCAAAGTTACCAATTAAAAGTATTACAAGTCAGAATGTGACAAATAATTAAAGACGGATGCAGTATTTTTTAAAATTTAAAAATTAAGAAGAACTCTAGTTTTGCATTACATGTAAAAAATAGAATTCCGTCCTTTTGCTTTTATCTGTTTCTATTTTGAAATTAAAACATGACGATAAAAACACATTGACATTTACTATTCATACTTATAAGTTATAAGCTGGTACATTCACGAGTCACGTACTTTATAATCTTCTATCATTGCACAAAAACAAAGTCTTCCATTAGATTTTGTTGCAACGATTGTCTCTTACTCTCTTGGGGTCACCGGTCACGTATGTCAACTATACATTTTAACCGTACGTAACATCTTTACTCCCTCGGTATGTTGTTGTTGTYGTTGTTTTTATCTACTTGTATATACGCCGTGTTACATTTGATTAAAACATGTGATAGGTTTTTTATTACAACGAATAAGACAAAGGGAGTAATTTTGCACCCCGCATGCTTCTATCCGTACTGATGTCTCATTTGTTTTACATCATCTAAATAAATACTTTATATATGAGTTATAAATACATATAGTTTGGTCTTTCACAAGCGAATTGAATGAGTTATTAAACAGTACAATTTACAATAATCGGAATGATCTGAAGTGGGGGGGTTCAAATTTATGAGATATTATACACAAGAGCTCTCAGTCTTTACCGTTGTCGATAATATACTAATGTACATTGGATACTGAATGTACACTGAATAAAGTATAGGAGTAGTGGATATATATGTTGGGGAGTAACATGTACGAATAGTCGAATATATATATAAGTGTGCAATATTATTGTTGGTGGTAATCTTAGCTTGCTTTTAAGTTCGTTGCATGTAAAAGATTTTCATCAGTTTAAGATTGGCCACTATCTTTAAGGTCACACTATATATCTTAAAGGTCACATTGAGATGTACACTTATTATTGCCTTGAATTATTTGGTGCCTTGTTGTCGTCAAGCAGATAATGTTATACGTTGAATAACACTTTATACATCGTGCAACCTTAATTTATAATAAAATAGTTCTCTAGGTAATAAAAATAATAATGATAAAATTGATAATGTCATAGATCACTCTAATAATATAATAGATTTAGGTCATGTTCTCGTCAATTTATTTAGATAATTTTTAGTTAAAATAAGTTTAGTTCAGTAGTATTAAGTTCGATTCAGTAAAATTAATTTCAATTCTTAAGAAAAAATTTAATGTCTCAGTAAAAATAAGTTTAGTTCAGTAAAAATAAGTTAAGTTCAACAAAATTAAGCTGGCGACAACAATGTGTTATATATAGCAATTTTTCCCTCAACATGTCACACTCTATTGCATGTATTTCGTATTGTTAGACTACAATCATTGTGCTCTTTAATTAAACAATGATTGGATCGAAATACAAATAGTGAATTAAGCTCTAGCGGTTCATTATAGGTTATTAGATAAAAAGAGTGAAGGTATATGTTACGGAGTATTCCGTAGTATATATGTGGAAGTTGAATAGAATTGATCTGAATGAGATTAATCAACATTAAGGAGACAAAATGTTTTTATATAAAAAAAAACTCTTAGATTGGACACTAGGGCAATAAGTGTAAGACAAAGTATTAGGTATATCGGATACACAATAAATTTATTGTGCATCAGATTATAGTGACCCTTTTGGTTAATATATTAACCTTTTTTATCAATATAGTGACCCTTATTTTTTATGACTATATTAATGTAAAGTGAAATGAGTCACTATATTGATATAAAGGGTCACTATATTGATATAAAGAGTCACTATATTAATATAAAGAGTCACTATATATTTGATGCACAATAAATTTATTGTACATCTGATGCATACAATACCTTTTATAAATGTAATACGTAGTAATCAATATGGATGTATTGTGAACCCTAACTGTCTTTTTTGACGTCTTGTAAATTGAAGAAAATTGTGTGTTTCTATACGGTACATGTGCATGGTCATTTAGCATGTAATTAAGTTTAAAAAAGTGTAGACGAGTTATAATCAATCGTGAAAAAGCTTGATATTACATAAAAAGAAATAAATTGTTAGGGTTTGTTATTAACGAGTCAAACATGAGGTTGTTCGTAAATAAAGTATATATCTATTCTTCTTTTATTTGCACCCTATGGATCGGACG
>SNQN01000134.1:88020-133346 GCA_008642245.1 Bassia scoparia
TTCATTTTCCAACAGATCAAACTTTCAACTCAAACCGTTAATAACGACACGACATTTTAGCACCTCTAAGTATACTTCGTAATTTTATATTGCATATTGTAGTTTCTATAGCAATACTTCTACAATTCGACCGATTAATTTCTATTTACGTGTTTTTATAATATTACTAGTATCTATCGATTCAATTAATAACAAATCGTACATTCTCTACTTTAAAAAAAATAAAAATTGAAGAATAGCACGCTCATGAACAGCGAGTCATATAATATATATTTTTTTTAAAAAACATTGAACTTTAGTTTTTGAATATTCATTATAGCCCCTAAAGAGATCGAATGGTATATTAGTTTAATGGAATAGTTTTTCTCAAACGCTGCATCTACTCTTTTATTATCATATTTATAAGAATACACTATTTCAATCGCTACGTATTTTTCCAAACACTAACATTATAATAATTTCAACTAGTCGTCAGAAATACCTCTACGTAGTTTTACCAAACATGCCCTAGGATATGTTGAAAAGTAGAGTTTAAGATACGTTTCGAGTTTTGACTAGGTCAATATAACTGCGTTGAAACAGTCACACCTGATTGTAATTGACTACGAGGATCGGTATCGTTTTCATACTCAAGGTGGAGAAGACGAGTGAGAGACTGGTTGGGAATAGGGTGCTATGAGCTGGGCAGCTCGCGAGCAGCTCGTGTTCGACTCGGTCAAACTCAGTCAACGCTCGACTCGAGTTGGCTCGTGCTCGCTCGAATGAGCTCGAAATCGATATTTTACATAAAATCAATATTTTTGCTTATATATTTGAAACATAATTTTTATTCATACTTTATAAAACTAATTAATACACTATAAAAGAAAATTATGTAAAGAATTGAAATATAGTCAACATTTTCTCAAAAAATGTAGATTTCAAGAGGCTTAAACATTAGACGAGTAGCTCGTGATCGGCTGGCGCCGACTCGATAACTCAGGCACGAGTCGAGCAACCCCAGCTCGTGATCGACTCGCTCGATAAGCACCTAGTTGGACACAGGCAATGAGGTGGCAAGCAAGGGAGCACAAGCCACAAGCGCAAGGGTGATACGTTACCTTAGAGAATCAGTATCTTTCATATAATGTTTGTAGAATCATAATAATAATATAATAATAATAATAATAAAATAATAATAATAATAAATATAATAATATAATAATATAATAATATAATAATATAATAATAATATATAATAATAATATAATAATAATAATAATAATAATAATAATATAATATAATAATAATATAATAATAATAATAATATAATAATCCATTTTTCACATAATAAATGATTATTCCACCGTCCCATTTTACTTATACGTACTCATTTTTCTCCAAAAATGTCTCTAGCAAGTTATGTAATGTCTTTTTTTTGCGCTCGTCTTATCGATGAGGAAGTAGTAGTCATAGCAGTTAAGAGTATAGCGCGAGTCAAAGTTGATCAACACAACTTAAATTGTCGGATAGTGTTAGGTTTCGTTCAGAAAATGTTTGTATTAGTTGAACAATGATACAATACCAAGATAATGTACTGTTAATACATTCCAAATAATGTTGGGATTGAATAGTGATTTTTTTTCTGATGAACAGTACTGAACAATACATGAACGGTACTAAAAATGACGAAAAATACCTGCGTTTACTCCTAACTGCGCTAGGTTTATTAGATCTCTCGTCGATCCATAGGTGCAAATAAAAGAAGAATAGATATATACTTTATTACGAACAACCTCATGTTTGACTCGTTAATAACAAACCTAACAACTTTATTCTTTTATGTAATATCAAGCTTTTTCACGATTGATTATACTCGTCTAAACTTTTTAACTTAATTACATGCTAAATAAATTATCTAAAATAATTGACGAGAACATGTCCTAAAGTCTATTATATATTAGACTGATCCGTGACATTATCAATTTTATCATTATTATTTTTATTACCTAAGAACTATTTTATTATAAATATAGTTGCACGATGTATAAGTGTTATTCAACATATACACATTATCTTGCTTGACGACAACAGGCACCAAATATTAAGGCAATAATAAGTGGTGCATCTCAATGTGACTTAAGATATATAGTGTGACCTTAAAGATAGTGCCAATCTTAAACTGATGAAAATCTTTACATGCAACGAACTAAAAGCAAGCTAAGATTCACACCAACAATATATTGCACACTTTATATATATTCGACTATTCGTACATGTTACTCCCAAATATATCCACTATTCTATACTTTATTCAGTGTACATTCAGTATCCAATGTACATTGGTAATATTATCGATAACGGTAAAGACTGAAGAGCTCTTGTGATAATATCTCATAAATTTGAACCCCCACTTCATTCGATATTGTAAATTGTACTGTTTTAATAACTCATTCAATTCGCTTGTGAAAGACCAAACTATATGTATTATAACTCATATATGAAGTATTATTTAGATGATGTAAATCAAATGAGACATCATACGGATAGAAGCATGCGGGGTGCAATTACTCCCTTTGTCTTAATTCGTTGTAATAAAAAACCTATCACATGTTTTAATCAAATGTAACAGGCGTATATACAATAGATAAAACACAACACAACAACATAACCGAGGGAGTAAGATGTTACGTACGGTTAAAATGTATAGTTGACATACGTGACCGTGACCCAAGAAGTAAGAGACAATCGTTGCAACAAAATCTATGGAAGACTTGTTTTTTGTGCAATGATAGAAGATTATAAAGTACGGGACTCGTGAATGTACCAGCTTATAACTTATAAGTATGAATAGTAAATGTCAATGTGTTTTTATCGTCATGTTTAATTTCAAAATAGAAACAGATAAAAGCAAAAGGACGGAATTCTATTTTTTACATGTAATGCAAAACTAGAGTTTTTCTTAATTTTTGAATTTTAAAAATAACTTCATCCGTCTTTAATTATTTGTCACATTCTGACTTGTATACTGTTTATTTGCTAACTTTGACTGTCTTTAGTTTATATACAAAGGAAAATATAGTCATGATTGATAGATCTTGTTTGATTCGTCTCAATTTTTACTTTTCAAATATAATAATAATTATATTATTTATATATATATAACTTGAGATATTAGTTTTAAAGTTGTGTCTCGAAAACTGTAAAAAAGCAAATGTAGCAATAAATAAAGGAAAATTCTTAGTTATCATGACATTTTGGTAAATAAAACCAAAAAAGAAAAAAAATAAATGACAAATTGTAATAAAATATTCATTTATTTATCAAAATGCCATTGGATTGACAATTTTTGTTAATCACTAGATTGACTAGACAGCCCTTGAAAGAGTAATAAAATATAATGAGTGTAACATTTTTATGATAAGTGGGGTGGAAAAAAACTAAGTTAACTAAGCAAATTACACTACCACATCTTGGGATTGTGAAAAAAGGTGCTTCTGGACTGATGAATGAATTGGCATTATCAGTTGCTCCTATGTTCAAGATTCCATGTAAACTCTTTTTGTAACAGGAAATTTACTGTTCATAAATTATAAAAAAAAAATATCTATATGAAAGGAAACAGAAAAGTTTCTTTTGTCTTAAACATGGTGAATTACAAAGTTTGTAACAGGAGAAATATTGTTCACTAATTCCTATAATATAATAATATAATAATAAACATGCAATTTCAAAAAGGGGAAAAAATTACTATTTATATGACCCAATTAAACATGGCCTTACAAGGTGTTGATTGTTCTGATGTTGTTGTTGTTGTTGTTCAAAATGGCTGAAGAGGGCTCATATGCCAAGTCCTGCCATGTTAAGAAATCTTTATGAGTAAAAGTTTCTCACCCTAAAAATCCTTGTCACATCTCATAACTACGCCGCGTTGCCGCACCGCCGCAACTGGTGTTGTTATTGAGTTGTGATGGCTTCGACGCCGCCATTGCCTGGTGTGGAAGTCTCCGAAGGCGGAGGAGTCGAAGCCGTCGCTGACTGAAGGTGTGGGGACTGAAACGAGGTCATTAGCATTGCGTGATATGATCATGCAGCATTGAGGACTGACTTCCGTTGTTCCTTCTGATGCAATCTGGCTTGTCAATGAATCCTTGGTGTTGACGCGCCTGTTAGGCCGCAACTGGCACTGTTTGTTAGAACAAGTTGTTGTTGTTGGTGCGGTGCGGGTGTTGGTGTTGGTGTTGGTGTTGGTTTGGTGATTGTGTTGCTGACTGTCACCCATCTCCGCCGCCTTCTGTAGGGGGTGGCGGACATCTGGGTGGGGCCGGTGCGTGGAAGGATGACATTGCCGCCCCACCACATTATATTGTAATACTATTTATTATTATCATTGCAATTATTATTATTATTATTAATTATTAGCCGAACTTGGGTGTTCGTACTGCTGATCTGGAAGGAGTACATCTGAGGCGACTGCTCGTACATCGCTGCTGCTGCTGCTGCTGCGGTGGAGAGGAGGAGGAGGGCAGCTAGCATGGAGGGATGTCGGACGAAGCGATGAGTTCGACGAATGGGGGGGTGTGGTGGGGGTGGCAGGCTCCTCTTGAGAGAAAAAGACTGCAACATCTGGTGGTGTGAGGTTAAGTGGGAGGAAGAGAAAGATGCGATAATGCAGAAGAAGTGTGTTCCTGCATATCTTGGTGTGATGCAACAGATGATGGGAGTGTACTGAGAGGTTATGGCTCTTGCACTCTCCTCTGCTAAAGCATCGCAGAAAGCTCTGTGTGTTATGAAGCTGTCCCTCCTGCAACCAAAACAAATTTAACCCTCCAACAACATCATCATACACACTAGCTATCACAAAAAAGAGAAAAATAAAAGTTACTACTACAAAAATATATACAAACAAAAGAGACATTACAAAAGCAATGATTATGCAGTTGAAATAGTCTATTATGTTTCTTTCATTCAATGCTAATGTTCTTGTCAATCCTTCTTTTTTTTCCTCTCATCTTTATTAACCCCCATATTCACTCACTCCTCTAATAAATCGCGTCGGATATTTCAACAAGAGATATTATTGTTGAAATTACGTTCTCGTAGTAAGTACAATGGTAGGAGGCTAAAATATTCCATAAACAAGTTACATTGCTTACCCCACTATATGAATAATGATGCCTTTACACTCTTTCTTTCACACACATGCACACTTTACGGCACATTATTGGCTTGACTCATGAAAAGACTTGCTTCCCCAAAATTAATTGTTTTTTCAAATTAAAAAATAAGGAGAAAAAGAAATTAAACACCTTAGTGCTAATCCGATACTTTTATTCATTGTATTCAAAAATGTAATATGAGTGAGACATAATAATAAAATATAAAGTAGGATTCTGTGTTGGTTAATTGGGTATAAAAAAAGGTCTTAAACAATGTTTTGAAGAAAAAAAAGGTTGAACTTGATTCTCACTAATTGTCACTATTTTACATTTTAGGAAAATATACTTCATTATTATTAATATTATATTATTCACATGCAATCATATATATCTCATCTTGCATTTATTCTTGTCTCCGTACTAGCTGAGCACTCTTTTTTTTTTCACTTCTTCTAAAAATATATTTATATATATACTTCCTACATAAGTACTCGACTAGATTACGGTATCTTCCAAAGTTAAATGATTAGATATAGATAACGAATATTAGAAACTTCGTTCTTCAAACATCAATTGTATCGTAATTAGGCGAATGTATGAAGGTGTTAATAACATATTAATAGTCGCGAAGATATTTCTACAGCTAAGGGAAAGAAAACACAGTAGTTGTTATAGTGACTTACAACTTGACCACTATAATTATTAGTCACATTGAATGTAAAATAGTACAAGGTAGGGAAGTGCATGTAGCTAGGAGCAGCTCAGGTGGTGAAGTTATTAAACTAAGGAACCCATTAATTCAACACGTTCATCATTTGGAATCTCCAATTAGACAACTTTCATACTACTAAACACACTCCTGATAGGGAATCGATACCAGAATGGACTGGAATCGATAGAGCTTTAACCAATTGAGTTATCTTTCACTGTAAGACGCCGGTAATAATATATGTAGTATGCGTTACTTACCTAGAGAAAAGGGTTCCACAATCACATGATACTCCCTAGTACCACATCTATGGAATGAGCTTTCCAATCTGATTGAACTGCATATCTTGGAACACTTCTCGCATTTCCACTTCTTCTCCCCATGCTTCCTACAGAAATGCTTCTTAATACCGGTCAAGTCGCCGAGGCACGAGACGGGTCATGGTGAACGCAATAGGCTCAGGGCAACGTACACCTTCTTTCGTATGATTTGATCCTTACTTTGCTTAGCTTCCACGGTGTTATGGCCTCTCCGATGAAGCGAAGGTTTTGATCTCTTTGGAACCCTTTGTTGCAGATCTCGCAAATGAATCTGTTGGTCGCAGTAGACTCTTGGGTGAAAGTGTAATCACTCCGCATCTGGGTTGGTACATACATACACAGTATATATTTATATATTAATATGTATAACTGGTATCAGATATATTAATGGTCAAGTTGTACATTAAAAAAAAAAAGCGAAGAGTGTGCTACCTGGTTACCGGGAGCCTCTCTTCTTCTTGGTGGGCGGTGGCTGGCCGAGAACTTGAGGGGCGAAGCGAATGAGGTGGAGACGCTTTGAGGGTATATCATGGTGTGTGTTGTTTGTTGTTTGCGTTGTTGGCGTGTTATTAGAGGAGGATTGATCATTTCTAGCATTTGAGGAATACTTGTTCACCAGATATAGTAGAAGTCAAATTTGACATGCTCTCATCTAAGCCAAACCACCTTCGATATCTCTTTTTGCTGAAATATAGTACAAACTAAACCTTACTTAAAGAAGCATATATTTATATATATGATGAATGATTGATGATACTAAACATACATATCTAAAACAGAGCAATAGTGAATTTTGAGCTGTATATTTGATGAGATCTAAAACAAAAATCAAACCTAATATGATGATGTGAGATGATGGGATTGTGTGAAATTGGAGAATTATTGTTCCATGATAGTATAGCTAGTATGAGATATATGATGAAATATAATGGATAAAAAAAGGGAATGAATGAATGAATAGGTATGAGTGTTTTGTGAACAAATTAAATATCAAAAGGAATTATAGAATAATAAAGAAAGAAGAAATCTTTGATGCTAACAAAGATGCTAGAACCAAGAAGATGAACCAAAAGAGCAAATTAATAAGATGATGTTTAATAGATAGAGAGGCAAAAAATGAGCAAAGACTGACTTGGATGATGCTTATAAAGATGACAAAAACAGCAACCAGACAGAGATAGAGTGAGAGGGAGGGAATGGAATTGAGAGGAGAGAGAGAGAGAGAGAGAGAAATAAAATTTGAGCAGGGAGAAAGAGATGTGGTTGAGGAGGTAAGGGTGATTCTTCACTCTTGTAAAGTCCACACTCAACCCAAGAAATTATAAATTATTTTTATTTATTTAAAAAAAGAAAAAGAAAATGATGTTATTATTGTTATAATAATTGGATTTTGATTGTATGTAAAAATGTAATGTGTGGTAGTATCCTCCAAAGTTGTTTCACCTCTGAATCAGAATTTTTGCACTTTCTGTCTTTCCTTTGTACTTCCTACATTTGAGAAGGTAGCAAGTAACACTAGTAACTTACTGTCACAAGTGAATCTTCTTCTCTTCTTAATTATATTGTCCTACATTATATTTATCCATTTTTTTACTGCACTTTTGTGAACATTTTACTCACACTCTTAACTGCATGCATTAGTAGTAGTACTTTTAGTAAGTCCCTATTATTTGTTTGGAGTAAACTAAATTGGAATGGAATGCTAGGTAAAGTCCATCTATTTTACTAATAGTATCACTATTACTGTAACACATTAGTGGTTATTGGTAGTAGTAATGTTTGGAGTGAATCGAAACGGATCGAAATGATGAACGAATTGAACTGAAAATGTAGCTAAATTCAACATGCATGTATGAGAGGCGAGTTGAAATGAAAAAATAAGTTCATTCAAATGAACTTGTTTGGTTGACGGAGTGGAGTGTTAATATATACAGGGTAACATATATATTTTAAGTATAGGCTTGTATAGAGAACTCCATGAGCATTTACTTAATGTAGATGCGATTAATATGACTAACAATGGGTACATGTGTGAAGTAATGAATAAACAAGTAAAATTGAACTAATTGGGTAAAAGCATTAGTATTAGTTACTTTTAGTCAGTTCCTATGTTCATGTTGGTGTGAATCTGAAATGAAATTTTAAATAGATGAGGAGAGATGAATCAAATCGAATTGCAGTGAACTAGATTAACAAAGTAACAGAGGGGGATTCATAGAACTAAGTCGAATTGAAAAGAAAATAGATTCATTCAAAAGAACAAGCTTATGTTATTTGAATAAGATAAGTGTTGTATATACTAGGGAACATTTTTAGTACGAGCCACATATAGGGAAGGAAGAGAACTCTACGAGTTTTACGTAAATTCTCTTTTCCTCTCTTTTTACTTGCACCATTACATAATTGGATAAAATGTTTCAAATTACTGAACCATTTTCATTTTAAGATGTAGACGTCATATTTTTTTATCGTGCCTTCAATTGAATAGAAATAATCATTTTTCTCACTCTCCACTTTCAAATTCATTCATATAAATATCCATCTACTGGTAACTTTCATTAAGCTAGTACGTATACTCTCACTTGCATTTACCTCATCCCACAATACTCTACTAAGATCATGAAATTGCTATGGTGAAGTATTCGATACGAAGGGAATATCTTTCTTAATGAATTCTTATAAGTTTATGTACTCCATTTTAGGGGAGTAAAGAAAAGTAGGAATAGAAAAGTGGCGAAGCCAATCTAGGTTATTGGAACATAGTAAAGCATCATTCAAAAAAAAAATAAACATACATTTGCACAAATCAATAAGTACGAAAAAAGATACTATATTTTTACAAATTTAAACTACGTAGTCATGGTAGACTTTGCCTATGAAAATATCGAGTCTTTTACTTACATGTGATTTTCTCCATGCCTAAATAATATTTCTACATGTCTATCATCGAACAAAATTGACTCTTCATATATCGTCTTACTAATTTCTGTTAATTGTTCGGCAGCCACGACAAACAGCTAGTGTATTTGATTTGATTTGATGTAAGGATTTTGTAAGCTAAGTCGAACGTGCATAGTTAGGTGAGTAGCTATTGTTGTTGAAAGTTGCTAATTATTACCTAATTAAGTCTTTGATATAACCAAAATGGTAATTTTTTCACACATGAACATTTAGCTAGTTTACATCTTTATTTCAAACATGTGGTGTCGGGTTAGATATTGTTAATATTTGATTCATTTTAAGCTATTCATGAGAGTGATGAATACTCACGTGATTAAAGTATTTTTCGATTTTAAGACATATGACACCAAAATACTCTAGTAGCTACTTAATTAACGAAAAAATAATTGCATATATAAATTATTACACTGATCGTTGTCCATTATTGTCTAGCTAGATGATGCTAGCAAGTAGCACAAATGCATCTATAGGTCAAAAACCATAATTTCATCAGATGATTATAATAAACAAGCTAGTCCAAAACAAACTGCTCTAATAATATTTAAATTTCCATAACCAATACCATATTTCTAATATCCCCTCTCAATTTCTTATTATTTGATGTTACGTAAAAATTTATGAAAAATTAAACAAGAAAAACATCACTAAAAGAATACTACAAAACAACAATCTTTTTCAACTCGATTTTGAGATCAAATTCGATTTCTTACACAATCAATTCATAAATTATGTCTCATATATGTGACATGTAAAATACAACCTTAAGTCACAGTTAATTATAAGTTATCATATTTACAATATAATTTCTCATATTTTTTATATATGAGAGGAGTGCAATATAACGGGTACAATCTAGTTTAGCCTCATGATATGAGTTTGTAATAATTAACAATAGTGTCAAACATGAATTTGTCTAGCTATTAAGAAATAGTGGATGAAATTCCAATTGATAAAAGAAATTTAGCTAAAAAGTCAGGAGGCCTGAAAAACACAAATTGAAAGGCACTTCCTATACTTCCGTAGCTAGCTTCACTACTTCAAATTTTAAATTTCTTTATTGGAGAAGAAAATTCCACTTCTTTTCCTCCTCACTAATGGCCCCACATCGACTAAAATGATAAGATTAAGGAGTGTCCCTGTTTTTTGCTTAATTTTATGGTACTTAATTGAATTCAATCAATTTTAATCTATTCATTTAGCCACTTCAGTTAAGTAGTCAGTTTCAGTTCAGTTCAACACTTCAACTCACTCTAATTAGTCGATTTAACTACTTATAGCTACTTTCAACTTACTTTGGTTTATTACTTACTTTCAGTCCACTTCAGTTCAATTTAACTGACTTCAACCAATTTCCCCTTTACAATCAAAAGAAAGTGCGTCTGACTTATGAGAAGCACCTATTGATACTTCATACTTCCTTTTATGAAATTCATGTCATTATAAAAACTGACACTAATCACAAGTTATATTTACTGTGAATATTTAATAAGTGAAAACATGGTAGAGTAAGGTCATGTTGACCATGTTTAATTTGATGTTTTGTACTCAGTGATTCTACAATAAAATTTGGTCTTATAAGTTTTACTATGCCAACGAAACTATATATAATTAATTTATAAATTATCATTAAAACATGAAAAGCAACTGACAAATTTCATAAAATGGCCAGTCTGTAGACTCATGATTAATTACTCTTCTAGTGTAAGTTTATAAAAAGCACACTCCTTTGTAGATTTTGTCATGTATAAATACTTGATTAAAAAAACACAACGATGACAGAATTTTGTTAATTCAATAATATAAATATTCCATTGCACTCATTAAGTGTTTATATTCTTCATTTGTTTGTTCTCTATTAATTATAATAAAACATTAAAAGTGGCTAGATGAAATGCTGTTATGGGTTAAGTCTTGGTAAATAATGTTTTAATGAAAAATTTCGACCGACATGTAAGAAGAGATGTGATACTTAGTAATAAGGTAACCATGATAAGTGTAGTGAAGGGTAATACGTGATGGATCGGCAAACATCCTTTATGTTTAATCGCTTTACTTATGAGATTAGTATTCGATTATTCAGATACTTCATTTGCAAAGGAGAGAGAATTATTTCTAGTTCATTCTTTTTTTAAAGACAAAAACACATAGAGATACTCTAGCTAGCACCTCATTTCTAGATTTAATCCAACATTGATGCAAAGTGAGGGATTTTGTGTTATTTTAATAATGTATAAAAAATTGTGTATGCTGAAATAAGATGCAGTCCACATTGTCTGATCTCCAACTGTAGTATATAGTATGAAAAAGGAATATTAGCTTGTTGTCGTCCAAAAATATTACTCGAATTTTTTTATGGAGTTTTTGTGAAAAGGTCGTCATTAGCATATAATAGCCTGTTGAAATATTTATATAAAACATTGTTAATAAGTCAAATTATAGTACGGAGAATTTGAATTGATAAAGTATTTTTCGTCAAAATAATTGTTGAGAAAATAAATCAGCTCAATAAATTATATTGTAATATAAAAAGTAATGTAAAAATAATAAGACAAACTAAATGTTAACGCGCTGGTCTACAGTTCACAAATAATGTATTGGTATAATCAATGCAAGAGAGAGAACGTTTTATTGATGTTAGAGTAAGAATTCAACAAATAGAGTCATTACAATTAGTACAAAGTATTTATAACAAATGAAAACCATTCGTTAACACAATTATAGCTAAAAGTATTTGTATTTTTTCCTTTCAAAATTTTAACATAACACAGTACTTCGTGTAACACTTGAATAACTACAAATATTATATTGCTTCGACTCTTTCATCAATTGTCTTTATTTTACACTGTTTGCTATTTGTAATACTAACTTCAATTTATGTCAAGTCGTCTGACAAGGCATCAAAATTTAGATTGGTACCTAAAAATTGACAAATATGGAAAATGAATTTTGAATTTTGCAATCGAAATTGGACATTATGGTCCATAATTTATCATTGATAATCAGTTAAAGCAAAAAAAAGGTTAGACTTATTATCAATAAATTTGATTAATGAAACGATTTCGATAATACACGCTGATTCTAGGTTTTTTTTAAAAAAAATAAAACACAATTTCCTATTTCAAACAATAATACTTCATCCCGTTTCACTAAAATTCATGTCACGAACAAATTCGGCACTATAATATAATTAAATAATTAGCGTGAAATATTTTAAATTATCTGAACTATATAAGAATAATATTCGCAAATCCAAATAGGTCTTGTTATTAGTATCGTCGTTGTATGGATAATTTATAGAAATACAATTTTTACTAATATTAACTAAGATATTTGTATCTAAAATACGCATTGACAAATATGTAAGTAAGAAGTGACGTAATTTAGTAGAAATGGCATACAATATTTATTTAATTTACTAAATTACAAGTATAATAGTATATATACTCGCATGATGTAACTCCGAAGCACAATATACGATAAGTTAGTGTTGGGAGGTCCAAACCAAAAGAGCATAATGATATGAAGACGACACTTCGTTAATGTGAACGATCGATGTAAAGGCAAAGCAAAACATTTGCTCTAAAAGAACCTCATCTTTATTTGCTCTCTTCCATTTTTACTTGCTATGATGCTACTCATTTTTACTTCAATTTTTTTAACTATATCATTCTATTCCTCCTTGTTTCACTTACAGTAATTTTTTTACTAAAAAAATATAATACGAATTACTAGTAATATACTGGCAATTATACACAATGTATTTTCGTTGCAAGAAGGTTCTACTTACATTAATTAAAAACGACTACCAACCTGCGACCACGATGAATTCAAAATAGTTGAAATAAGTATAGACATGAAATAATATTAATTTTAGCTTACCAATAATGTTCTGTCCAGATTTGGCCCAAGAACCCACCATCACTAGAGACAGCATTGGAAGACTAGCTAGTAAATTTAGGCATTCGTTTGGTTGTTATAGTATCGTTGATCTGTGGGAATTATTCCCGCAAGGATTGTAATTACTAGGAAAATTAATACACCTCATGAAAATCCTAGGCAATGACTAAAGAAATTATTTGATAACATTTGTAATTTTGACCATTTCTGGGAATTTTATTACATTTTGTTTGGTACACTTTATGAACATTTTCCTAATAATTTTAATATTTACCAAATTACTCAATGCTATTATGGAGATTATAGGAGAAATATTTTTTAATGAAGGTAAAAGTTAAAATTCATAGCAAAACATAAATGAAGTGATTTTTTAATGACCAAGGAGCCATTAGTAACGATAATTCCACATGTATAGGTCAACCAACAAACCCTTTTAAGTTGAAATTGGACAAACTTCACTGATTCATGAGTTGTAAGTCGTACAATTTTGCAATTAGTGTCGGAATTGAGGATGCGATCTACATGGTTATTGAGTAATGAGTTTTCTTCTCAACACTAGGTCAAGGAGATGGACTCGCTAACTAACAAAAGGCTAAATAATTCAACGAATAATCGGCAACTGCACTTCAACGTTAGATCTAGTTTCTCATCAATATATAATTATTTTGAAGAAGAATTTTACTTAATTAATTTAGATTGCATTATACATTTCTATGATACTTATTGTAATTGCCGTATAACTTTCAATTAATGAAATTTTATCTTTTCGTAAAAAATATACGGGTAATACTGTTTTACACCACCATGTTGCTAATGGATTTTCCTACTTAGTCAGAAAAGACAATAGAATGTGTCCTTACTACTTAGCACATACTTCGTACTTGATAAACAGGATATTTTTCAATTATTTCCATTAAAACTAAACTTATCAAAATTATTTACTTTCTGTTTTTGGATGACTTTAAGACAATAGGATTACCATTTACCTGGACCAAGCTTTAATAACTGCATGCATGATAAACTTATCATTACTTATTTACTTTCTTGTTTTTACAAATATAATGAGTGGCACTCAGTATTATTTCATATTGTACTCATAATAAAAGAAAAAAGAAAAAAAAAAAGTATTTTTGAGAAGCAAAGATAAAAAGAGGTTTTGAAAAAAAGTAGGATTATGTGACACAGTAAAATTACTGTTGTAATGATAATGGCCTAGTCACTCATTGGAGTCATTGCCAACATGATAGAAATAAAATTAACATCTTGGGATCACCAAAAGAATTACAAGTACTAGCATAATTGCCAACAAGTAAAAAGAAAAATTAATTAAAAAAAGAAAAATAAAAACAACCTAATTATACTTTGGGTTTTTACGGAGTAACAACCAGGATATCCACCGCTAACAATAGTGACTAATCCCCTTGCCCCGGGTATTCCACTTAAGAGTAAAGGGCTGGCCGAAGATTTCTTTTCATTCCCAAGAGCCAGGATTCGAACCCCTGACCTATTGGTTTAGAGACAAGGTGAGCAACCACAACGCCGAAACCACTTGGTTACCTAATTATACTAGTGACAACATTGTGCAACTACAACATGAAACAAACAACACAAGTAGTGAAGTAGTAGTATGTAGTACAAGTTGTTGTTACCTACTAGAGTCACAGGTGAAGTTGTCATTATGCAATTGCAAGCTGTCACCTCACCAGATTGCATTCACTCATCATCACATTCAATTCACATACACTTCAATTCTGTTATGGTGATCTTATTATGAATTGAACTCCTAATTACTGTATTATGCAATGTGCCAACTTGTGTATGTAGTGTAGCATGTCATACATGTTGTTGTTTATTGTATTTTAATATATGATAGTAGAGATTAATTACCAACTAGAGTTGATTTGACTGGTTAAAGGCTTCAAACTTCTTAGCCAATGTCGTTTTGGGATCGAGTCATGGGAATGAAATTAACAAATCCTAGTTGGAGGAATGCTTCTCATCGAGGTAGTCATGCATGCAAACTCTTYCGAGAGATTAGTTCACTTGTCAAAGACAGTAAGAACTCCTCGTACTAGTTAATAAACACACACAAGCCCGAGCTAAAGGAAAAGAATGAAAGCCCCTCAATGAAGTTGTASATACATTTTCAAATTGGTGATGATAATATGTATTGTAACGCAAGGACATAATTTTCATATAGTACCATCATTGTATGAGTAATCCCGATTTGATCGATCACCATGATAGGATCATCAACAAGAAGGTCCAATTTACTATTAATAGCTACCAAAAAAGCAGAAGAATCTTCAGAAAAGAAAGGATAGGAGAGAAGAATSGAGTCCAATTTCCATCATCACTATTTAGGAAATCAACATGAAAGTTTCGCCCTACATTAAAAAAGAAATTCAGAAACATATCATATTGTTTTTGAAGATATATAAATTGTATAATTTAAGCATGAATAATAACATGTTTATTGCAATTTGCATGAAAATTTATAAGTATATATACCATTAGTTGGTTGATTGAGGTGATGATTGAGGTCATTCAAAGCTTGATTATTGCTTGATTATTTATTCATATTATGATTGAATTAATTCTCTTGATTTGGTGGTTATTTTGAAGGGACAAGAGATTTTGATTTTTGCAAATTGAGATAAATTGTGTCACATCCTACTATATAGTTAATTACACTACTTTTTACACCAGGGAAAGAAAWCATTTTAAAAGTTTAAAGGCTATTCTACACTAGCTATTATATAACTCTAGTATATAGATTATTATTGCTACTTTGTCTTGATCAAGTAAAAAACTAATGATGCATGTTGGTAAAATCATTTTGATATTGTTAACGGGCGCATTGGTGCTGTAAATAAGCTATAAATATGTATTTTCTAAATTGGTATTCCGTATTAAATTTGGATTGTATGTCAAATTCGCACGTCAATTGATGTAATTAATATTGATGTTAATTTAATATTTTCACTCTTAGTTATTTTACCTAACGCCTTAGGGGGCGATCGTTAGCTTTTGCCAAATTAATTTTAATTATTTTTCAATTAGTTAGGATGCTTCTTCATATGTGAAATGAATACTTGTGATATAATCTTATTTTCAGTGTTGTATGAGACATGATTAGAACGAGAGGAATGGGTTTGGAGCAGTGGCTCCAACTCCGTCTTTGATTCTTGAGATCAGGGGTTTAAATCCTCATATTCCCCCTCCCCATTGTAAATAATTCCCCGCCCTTGTGGCTCATTGGCAAACAAAAAAAAAAATAAAAAAAAAGACATGATTAGATGATCTCATAACTTATTCAAAATTATAAGATTTGATCAAACCAGTGACGGTGGTGGATAACTCATTTGATTAGAACACGACTTTCTCATGCAGTCATGCCCAAGTTACAAATTACAAATTACAAATTACAAAGGTTGTTTTCATCTGGAATATCAAAAGTGTAGTTTCTTAGCTTGTTAAATATTAAAGACACAAGGCTCATAGCCCACATATGGTCCATGCAATTATGGGTAGTTCCCAGCCCAGCCCAGCCCAATATCTCAGATTGTGACAGCGTCCACTGAGAAGCATTCCAAACTAAATTCAAAGAAGATAAAACAAGTTAGGCTTGACGAAAACCGCAAATTCTATTATGGTCCCGGGACCGTGGTCCTCATCATGGTTCCGGGCAAATGTTCATTTTTCGAAACTAGAAATGTTCATCTCAACATGTAAAATGTTCATTTTCAAATGCAAATGTTCATATCTGAAAATGAACATTTGTATTTTCGAAATGAACATTTCTATTTTCGGAAATGAACATTTCTAGTTTCGGAAATGAACATTTCTTCGGAAATGAACATTTCTAATTTCGGAAATGAATATTTGTCCGGGACAACATGGTCCCGGGACCATAATAGACCTATTGGACGAAAACCTTACTTTTGAGTTTCGACCCATATAGGCACGACCTATCTAAGCACGAGGCACAGGGATTTGGTACGTATACCGTCTCCAACAGTTTCTTTTGACTTAATTTTATAGTACATTAATTCAATTTAGTTAGATTCAGCCTACTTCAGTTGAGTTCAACTCACTTCAATTCACTTCAAACTACTACGATTCAGTTCAGCTCACTTTTGTTTAATTCAACCGATTTCAATAAACTCCAGTTCAATTCAACTTACTTCATTCCTAAAAAACGGGGCCTCAAAGTGACTAGATAAATTTTGAGCAACACTTAGGGCATTCACAATAGTTCAAACCTTTTTGCTACTCACTCCGTTACATTTTACCCGAAACAATTATTATAAAAGGATGTTACATAATACTTGAAAGAATTCTTCTCTTTTCCATTTTTAGTAAAAAAAATCCACTTTATTCACTTTCTCACTGCTTTTTTCTCTATTGCTTTTTCCTAATCTTACACCCACTTATTACTTTATTTATTTTTCACTCATTTTCCCTCTCTCACTTTTTCCTAATCTTACACCCTTGTCTTCAATTAATAAATTTCACCTAGAAATCCTCCTTAATTCAATTGTTTCAACTAAAACGTAACATAGGGAGTACATCATTTTCATACAAATCCCTCCCATAACAAACATCTTAATAATAATAGTTCAAACTTTTTAGGAAACACGGAGTATATATATACTCATTTGCTTTTGACCTAATGAGATTTTATTTCTCTTTTTATTTTATACTCCATGTCCCACCCAAAGTCCACCTTAGCCATACAAATCACTTACTATTTCATACTCCTTTCAACTTTCAAACTCCATCAACTACCACCGACAATAAAATATTTGATTATCAAACCTCAAAATCCAAATACATACCCCATGTCAAAGGGACGAGATCTGATCTGTTGAAACCGAGAGGGAAGCTTTAACTACTTGAGCTATTCCTCACTCTCTCAAATCGTTGATTATGAATGCCCTTAAAAATCATATCCAAAAAGAGCACGATGCAACAATGCACAAACCACAACAATGAAGTGATGAACAGATAGAACACACACAACAAATTGGCGTGGGCGAAGATGGATCACCGACCCATTTGATTTCTACCCGTTAGATATTTTCTTTCAATTTTCTCTCACTTTGTTCTCTCTCATAGTCTCATTTATCTCCTCATTACCCCAAAAAATTAAAATAAAAAAATAATTTTTTTTTTTTAGAGTACTTGACTTACTGAATTTCCCATACACCCGCTTCTCATTGAATTTCTNCTCTCACTTTGTTCTCTCTCATAGTCTCATTTATCTCCTCATTACCCCAAAAAATTAAAATTAAATAAAAAAAAATATTTTTTTTGAGTACTTGACTTACTGAATTTCCCATACACCCGGTTTCTCATTGAATTTCTTCCCCTTAACCAAAACGCTTCATCAAGCTCTCTCGCTCTCTCCTTCTTTCCCCTCTTTGTTTTTCGTACCAAAGTGATATATAATTCTAAGATTGATTGCAAGATTCGATTTTTCTTTTAGGGTTTGTGAACAATTCAGCATCAATTTAATAAAGGGGTGAGATCATATTTAATCTGCTCTCTTTTGAAAGGAGCGAGAAGGGTTTTTAATGGCTTGGAGGCAACTTCTCAGACAGGTTTGTGATTCAATCTTTCATCTTTTTTCGTCWTAATTCATCAAGTTTTCATTTTCAATTGATACCCATTTCTTTTAATTTGTTTAAAGTTTTGTATTTTGTCACTTTTGCGCATCTTTGGAACCCTAGATTGTCGATTACTGTTGATTAAGGTGGGATTTGGGTCTTTGGTTTAATGTGATTTCTTTTTATTTATTCCCCTTTTAGTGGGCATTTCTTGCTACTGAGTTTCAGATGATCTGATTATGTTTAATTGTATTACACAAAAACAGAAATACTTCGTAGTTGGGAAATTGTTGTTATGTACGATTTTGAGCTCTTGGTTTTTCTTGAGATGCAATCTTGCATATTATCTCGGTTAATAGTTTATGTTTTAGTTTTCTTTGGTGTATTGAATTCTTAATAGTAGCTTATCCATCTGATAATGGTTATAGTAAGGGCTTGACGGAATAATTTGTGAAGTTATCAAACTAAATGGTGAAGGATTTAATTCCGAAGCTTCGAATTATAACAAAGGTTTCTCGTTTTAGGTGCCAAATATTTTTCTTTGGATAGGTGTTTTGATATGGGGGAAGAATCTGGTTTAGAATGTTGATTCTTCATGTATGCTCTTGGAARTTTGAGATGTTCTTTAGTTTGAAAATTGTTTCGRTTTTGCAGGTCGCTACACGGGAACAGGAGCTTGTGCGATTGAAAATCTTGTCGCCTAGGCTCTATTCGACTTTACGGCAACTACACAAAGTGGGAGGTGAAATATGTTCCTTTGGATGTCATTGGCTTATGATTTTAGTTGTGTATAGAGYAGAGTTGAACCAATTTAATTGYTAACTTAGGTGGTTTTCTATTTTGAAGAAGTTTGTAGGTTAGTTGTGACTCTTCTTAGATTCTTACCTGTCCATTGACTTGACTTGATTGATTGTAAGAGCTAAATTAATTATTGTCTTGTGGTAAATGATTAGATTTCTCAATTTAATTTTGCTCTTCCTTTTTGTCAACTTGTTGTCTACTCTATTGTTGGTCATTTCTAATTTTGGGCTTATACCGAATGTGCATGATGCCAAACATCTATCACCAGTTATATTTTGTGTTGTRCAGAAAGCAGTGTAGTAGGGTCGCAAAAGAGATTTCAGTCAAGCTATGTTGGCAGTTTCGGTCGTCGAGCACGTGATGCAGATGGAGCTAGTGGCTTCTATCGACGAAATGATCCAGAAGCGGTAATTAAAGCTTTTGAAAGCCAGCCTTCTTTACATTCCAATCCTGCAGCTGTTGCTGAGTATGTTAAAGCACTGGTCAAGGTTGATAGATTAAATGATAGCGAGTTACTCAGAACATTGCAGAGAGGTTTGTGCTAGATTATCTTCATTTCTGAGCTCATAGCATGCATGATAAATACTTTCTAAATGTAACTTGGAGTTTGAAGATAAACTTTATYAGAACAGTCTTGCTAATGGTGTCCATGACAGGATGATRACTATAACTTTTTAATTGATGACTTTGTGGCCTCGTTTCCGAAGTAACTGAGTTTGTATGTAGACAACTACTTCCCTTTAGTATTTATTGATCCCTATAGTGTGGCATTACAATTTGTTCTTGGTTCTTGTATGCCCCATACTTGGATTCGTGATATGTGGGTTCTATGCATTCTTTTATTTGAAGTGTGAAGATATGCAGTATACTTCTTAAAGTATCTATCAAGTGCTCTAGTGTTCTGAGTTCTGACGTCCTTTGTTTATCCAGTGCTCAACTCTTAACTTGTTATTATACTGCTTCTTTTGAAGAGTTCTTCGTCTATGCTTTGTTTTCTCAACTTTTGGTTACGGARGAAATTTGGGAACAATATAATAAGTATGTGAAAATAATGTCTCCCTTGCAGTGGCCTCGGCACTGACTATGGCTTACTTGTACACTTTGTTGAACTGTTAATCTACCTTGATACCTCGCTACTCAGCTAATCCTGCTGTTGGCATGCAGGTGGAGCATTTCATCTCCACAATATCTACTCTGCTTCTCTTGAAAGTCAACTCCGTACTAGTCCCATTTTCCCTTTCTGTGACCTGGATTTTTCTTTTTCATTCTCTGGAGTGAAACACATACATGCACTACCTTGCCATCCATTGTCTGTTGTTCGAAAGGCAATTATATATGTATATGTGCACAACTCCCATTATAGTATTTTTTTTTTGGGTTTTACGAGAAGTCTTGAAACGCACACCTATGTAACTATGTTGGTATTTTCTTGTGCAATCTCACAAGCCGTGTACCCGTTAATTCCTTCTGTTTGTATGGATTTTCCATTGATTGTTATTTGTTTCATTGTGTGTGTTATGCTTTTCTCTTCCTGCTCATGTGGATGGATTGCTAAATCTTTAGGAATGGCTTCCTCAAACCTCACCTATCCTGAGGAAGAGAGCATGGGTGGATTTTCCGCCTTACGCAATGTGGGGAAATCAACGAAAGATGGAGTACTTGGAACTGCTAGTGCTCCAATTCATATGGTGGCTGCTGAAGGAGGGCACTTTAAAGAACAACTATGGCGTACATTTCGTACTATTGCATTGGCCTTTCTCTTAATTTCCGGAGTTGGGGCACTAATTGAAGACAGGGGGATTAGTAAAGGTACAAAACGTACAAGTGTTCAGAGTACATAGGTCACATAAATAAATACGAAGTAAATAAAATTTGTCTTGAGCTACTTCTGAATTGTTTCATGTTTTAACCGTTCAGGACTGGGTCTTAATGAAGAGGTGCAACCTAGCATGGAGTCGAACACCACATTTAATGATGTTAAAGGTGTTGATGAAGCCAAAGCTGAGCTAGAAGAAATAGTCCATTATCTTCGAGATCCCAAGGTTTGTGCTTGTTAGGTCATGTATCATATTATCATGATTCTCTTTCTCTGCCTAGATATTTTCTCACTTTAATCTTTGTTGAAATTGGCGAGCATATTTATTTTGGACTCAGATACGGATCACTTGTTAGCTGTAGAACTACTTTCTCTGTTTTTTTAGCTGTGACACTTTCTATTTAAGAAAGTTTTGAATTAGTTGTGACACTTCCCTYTTCTATCGATGTTTTCTCTCTATCTCCCTCCAATCTTGCTCCATTTATTTTTTTTCTCTCTACCTCTCTCCCGTGCATAAATTGCATGGAAGTCTGTGAATAAAGTGTCACATCTAATAAAAACGGAGGAAGTATTAGAAGTGGATGAAAGAGACTATCAGAATAAAAACGTCAGGAAAGAGGAAGTATTAGATGGTAAAGGATAACCRATGAATGGTCGATGTGATGGGGAAAAAGGTTTTTATCTTCAAACACTAACATGGAGTCGAGCAAACAAAATTGCGCCTTTTCTTAGGCTCCCATATAATGGCAAATATTCTTGGTGTCATGTTTTCCGCATATACCATTATTGGACTCTTGAAAGTCTTAGTGGTAGTGRTCACTCGGGGAAATTCATTCTATATTAAATAGATTATCAAAAAGTTGCCTTGTCTATCACCTGGATGCCTGGCCATCTGCGATGCAAGTCTAAATGACATTGGTAATGAGATTTTAGATTGTTGATACTGGTCTTGATCTGACATGTGTAATGATGGGAAACATGAAGTTTTTGTATGATGTTCAGATATATGTTATTATTAATTACTTTTTGTATGGATTTGTAGCTGTCATTGACACCTTTTGCCATGTACAGCGCTTCACTCGTTTGGGTGGTAAACTTCCCAAGGGTGTATTGCTWGTTGGTCCTCCTGGTACGGGTAAAACTATGCTAGCCAGAGCTATTGCTGGAGAAGCAGGGGTGCCTTTCTTCTCATGCAGTGGCAGTGAGTTTGAGGAAATGTTTGTTGGTGTTGGAGCGAGGAGGGTGAGAGATCTGTTTGCAGCCGCAAAGAAGCGGTCACCTTGTATTGTTTTTATTGATGAAATTGATGCTATAGGGGGAAGCCGGAATCCCAAGGATCAGCAATACATGAAGATGACCTTAAATCAGCTGCTTGTTGAGCTAGATGGTTTCAAACAAAGTGAAGGAATTATTGTGATTGCAGCAACCAACTTTCCCGAATCATTGGACCATGCTTTGGTTAGACCTGGGCGATTCGATAGACATGTTACTGTTCCCAATCCGGATGTTGAAGGGCGTCGACAAATTCTTGACGTTCATATGGCTAAGGTGTGATTCTGATTTATGAATCATTCATGTATTTATTTATTTATATATTTATTGCGTTGTTCATATGAAATTGTTGAATCATAATTTCGTGACACCTTGTGAGTGTGAAAAGGCTTTGTGATTGTGTGAATTGCCTAAAAAGATGGTAATACAATAAGATATTCTTTTTAATCAAGCACACACCTCAGAATGTCCTATTAATCGTTGGAAATTAATTGCCACGTGTCCATCATAATCGTGAATTCGTGACCAGTTAGTTTAGAGAAGTCAATATGAATTGGTGTTGATAGCTTTGTGATGCTATTGTGTATACAGGTGCTGAAGGGAGAAGATGTGGACCTCATGATCATCGCTCGAGGAACGCCTGGCTTCTCTGGTGCGGACCTTGCTAACCTAGTCAACATAGCTGCACTTAAAGCTGCAATGGATGGGGCTAAGGCAGTGAGCATGTCCGATCTTGAGTTTGCTAAGGACAAAATCTTAATGGGCAGTGAGCGTAAGTCTGCTGTAATCTCTGAGGAAAACCGGAAGATGACTGCTTATCATGARGGCGGGCACGCTCTTGTAGCTATGCACACAAACGGTGCCCTCCCAGTTCACAAGGCCACAATTGTCCCTCGTGGTCTTTCTCTCGGGATGGTCACCCAACTCCCTGAGCAGGATCAAACAAGTGTTTCAAGGAAACAAATGCTTGCTCGCCTTGATGTTTGCATGGGAGGCCGAGTTGCTGAGGAACTTATCTTTGGGGAAACGAGGTACTTCTGGGCATCTCCAGATCTTCAACAAGCAACAAAACTCGCACAGTCGATGGTGACCAAGTATGGAATGAGCCGAGAGGTTGGGCTTGTGACCCATGATTATGATGACAATGGTCGGAGTATGAGTACTGAAACACGGCTTCTTATTGAGCAAGAGGTTAGGTTTTTACTTGAGCAAGCATACAACAATGCCAAAAACATTCTCACAACTCATAGCAAGGAGCTCCATGCCTTGGCTAATGCTTTGTTGAAGGATGAGACACTAACTGGTAGTCAAATTAAGGATCTGCTGGCAAAGTTAGCTCAGAGCAAAACCAACAACAGCAACAACAGATAGTGTCCACTCAGAGCAGTGAGCAGTCCAACCCAGCCCCACCATCATCCCAATGCTGCCGCATCAGCAGCGGCGGCGGCGGCAGCAGCAGCTGCTTCGGCTGCTGCCAAGGGCCAAAGTGGGGGTCAAAGGGGTTGCTCCAGTGGGGTCTTAGCCTTTTACTCTACCTCTTTTTCTTCTAACAAATCAGATACTTATAATTTACTGAATTCATATGTGCATATATTTAGTCCTTAACTTTTATGAATGGGGGATGATCTCTTTTTTTACCTGCTGTTCGAACATCGCTTGCTTGCATTTGCTGCAAGTAAAAATAGCGATTCCTGTATCATCAATGTGTGTGAGTTGGAAAGTGGACGAGATGTAGGATTTGCGGCGGAATCAGGTCTGACATGTTAATTATGTAGCTATGAAAAGATGGGTTCGATTTCATATCTGCAGTGACTGGTCCTACTTGTCTCGAGTTATGCTTCGTGTAAAATTACTCCGGCGAAGCAAGTCATTTTGGTACTCACTACTCAGAGCGAACATAGGAGTAGAGTTCAGCGAATTCATGTTCTCACCTTCTCTCAGTGTAAGATAGTTACGGCCAGTTTGTATAACATCTCCACAACTTCTGTCATCTTTGATGTTGAATAAGAATTTCAGTGGAACATAAGAAAATACTGTCTTTTGCAGAAGTTGATTTGATACACCATTGTCACAAATCATTCTCCGCAAAATTACATTAAATTGCTTTTCTCTCATGATGCACTCTAGTTGTTGTCTTAGAGTCTTTTGCCTTAATAATCACGAACTTTAATCAATAATCATACAGAAGTTGCACCATGAGCAGACAATCTCACTCATATTTTTCTTCATTTGTGTTTTCAAATGAGCAGGAAAATCTGTTAGTGTATAATTAAAATTGCTTGATAATCTAAACCAATGGCATTCGCGTGTTGCTTGCGATAAATTTGGAGTTCTAGTTCTCATTTCTTTTGTGAACAAAGGATTTAACTTGGTCGTGAAATGTTCTTCGACATCTTTCTTAGGGGTCGTTTGGTCCAATATGTTGAAATGGAATGAATATGAGAATGACAATCCCAAGGGTATGGATTGATAATCCATTATTTTTGAAAGTTGTTTGAAAGTAGGATATCCATACCAAATGACATTAACCAATTATTTGGTTAATTTAGCGAAGGCAAGAAAACTCGACCTAAACTCGTGTTCGAGTTTTTAAGCTCGACTGAACCAAATTCAATTAAAATTATTTGTTCATTTCTAACACTTGTTGGTTAATTGAAATGTCGTCAATACGAAAGAAGCGATGAATATCACAAATTCACCAAAATCAGCCTCTTATTTTAACACTGAAAACAAACAAAATACCCAAAATAACAGAAAATGCAGTTAAAATTGATTGGTTTGCTAACAAAGTAACAAACTAACAATAACACACATCACCAATTGCCGAAACTAAACTAACCCAATTGACATGTACAGTCCCAACTGCCAATTCTCCCTCACAACCCTTCACTCGTCATCAATTCCCGCAACACATTCGGTGAGCTTATTTTCACTATTTGTTCTTTATGCCACTTTTTAATTCATTTTTCTTGAATCTTTGACTTATTTATTGATTATTTTGGTGCTATTGTAAATTTTATTTCTGGCGAATTGGTTATTTTTCTTATTGAATTTCATTCCTGAACAATGTTAATTGTCTAATAAGAAGCTAAACCCTAGAATTGATGCTTTTGCTAATATGAAAATGCTGCAATTGTAGGTTTTAAGGAATTAGGGATTTTTAGACTAATAAGTAATGAATGAGGAGTCAATTGCTGGGATTAATTGTCAAATTTCTGTTTTTTAAGAGGGGTTGGATTTAAGTTTGTGCAAATTATGGAGTATGAATCAATAAATTTGATTACAGTATATTTGGAATTGAAGCACATCCTGATTGTGTTGATGAATAGGTTATGAAAGTCAGTTAGATTGTTAGAATTGAAGTACAAAGGAACAATTTTCGGTTTAGGAGAAGATGTAAAGGGCACACCTTGTAGTAATTGTTCATTGGTTGCATTTTTTTTTTCGTAGTGAAACAATTCCTTGGAAAAAATAGATTTTTTGGTACTGGAAATTGAATTATAGTAGAAGAACTGCAACACGTCTGATTTTCTAAGATTTTTTTGGGGTACTTGGATGCTGGGAGGTACTTGTTGGATTACTGTCGATTCGCTATCATAAGTCTTTGGTCTGAAATTCTGCTTGTTAATGCCCAATCGAGCCATGATTACTGCGAATTTTATGGAATACTCGTACTAGCTGAATACATTTTTGTTAGGACTTGTCTTCTGTGTTTAGATTAGATTGGCTTCTTTTTTATCTCATAGAATTTAACAATAATGTGCAAGTTGCAGTGTAAAGCAGTGGAAATTCTTGACTTGTTGAGAAAAGTAAGGCCTTTGGATTCGTTTTTTCTTGTTCCTCGCATCATTGGTCATATTTTACATCTTTTGAGACATGCTCATTTGTGAGTAGTTTTGGTTTCTGATTTAAGTCTAACATGAAATTAAGCTTCAAGAACCTATAGAGGATGGGAAATTGAGAAGAATTCTTAATCATACGAGCATTAGTAAAATTTTGCAGGCTTCAATTTTACGGAGTATTTAATTTGTTGCTCAGTATGTTCGCTGTAGACTAATTCTTGATTCATCAGTTTGGCTGTGATATGTTAGGGCTGAAAACCCCTCCTGTCCCAGAATACTTGCAATCCCGATTCCTACACAATGCATGACCAACCAAATCCGCCCTTATCACCTATCCACTCGAAAGCATTTCAGAACCCCAGAAAATTTGCCATCTGTGCTAAAGAGAACAAAAACGGAGATGAAAAGTGAGCTAAGCAAAGAGCCAAACCCCAGCAATGAAAATGGCGATGAGAAAGAGCAAGCTCCATTCTTCAAACTGAAATGGACTGATTTGCTGCTTGACCGTGACCCTGATAATGTGTTGGCGGTGGGATTGACAGGTCTGCTTACGTGGGCAAGCGTTCAGGTTGTGTGGCAGCTCTTGGCTGTCTCGTTTTCTATTGTGATTGCCGCACTCAAGTACTCTTTCGTAGCTGCACTTCTTATTTTCATTCTTGTTGCTCTTTTGTAACTGTATCAAGTAAAATTGCACTCTTTTTTTGTTACTTGTATACGTTATTGATATGTAAATGTAAATGTGATTCATCTCTTGTCTCGAGCAGGTAATTTCTAGTTTATTGATAGGTTTAACATATACTTGTACTTCGTATTACATTAAGAGAAGTACAAATGATGAGAAATTCTTCTGCGAAGTAATAAGGTTCACGAAAATATACTTACTTCAAGCTAAGTATTTGGGGCGATAATCAATAGTCACTTCTATAGTTCTATAGTTCTATACTTCTATCTACTATATGAGATCTTTTTTTTTTTAGGTTATTTACAATTTCGCACCTATCAACATCAGAAGACAAATTTCTGTAACTTCATTTTCGAACTCGAAGGTTTATATTAAACCCTTTATCTGAAGAATGAGTGATTTCCAGATTTCCACCATAAATTTATCACCAATTGCTTTAAAAAAATGGATTAATCCATTGAATGTGTTGACTCTGGGAAGTTTCAAAGAAAGTGGAAATCAAGTATCATCTAATGAAAAATTGATAATAGTTCATATAAAAATGATAGTAGTTCATATAAAATTGATAGTAGACTAGTAGTTCATATAAAAATTATTTAATGCTGTATCATATAAGATCCAACAAGCTTACAGTCAGGCCACAACCTCTGTATATATATGTGGCTGAAAGTGCCAACTTAATACAATCCTGGTTTTATCAATGTTCAGAAATAACCCAACTCACAAAGTGTTTGGTGATCAATCTGATCATGGTCATTAGGCACCTAGTCATGACCTTTGTCGTCTCGGCTGCACGATGTCTAGCACCGTAGAGTGAAGATCGAGGAATTGGTTGTCGTGTAAGCTAGACATTGGGCGGCTGAGACGGCATAGGCCATGACTAGTGTATCCATGGGGCTCATGGCTATCAACACCAAACATTTTGTTAGCAGTATGGGTGTAAATTGAAAGGTTAATTTTATGGTTTGATTTTTGTCTCATGTTGCTCCAAGTGCCAAGAAGAATTAAGATCTATATTAGAGTGGTTCCTTAATTTGGAAGAACCATTTTTTTCTTTTTCTAATTTTAAGGGTTGTTGCTTTATGATTATGACTAAACAATGCAACAATATATTTGAGGTAGTTTTACAATTTCTTATTTCAACTTGATGTATTGTGTGTTTAAGTAAATTAGAGATAAGAAAATTCCAACATTAAAATCTTCAACAAACCATCACACACATATTCACAATTGAACATGCTCTATTGATACGCACTCTTTAAAAACAGACCTTTCTTTTAGGGTTTTTATTGATTTCGAAATTTATTTAAGGTTCAATTATCTCTATTGTTCAAGTCATGCAAACCCAACCGATGGAAATAAACTAACAATAGAACAAGCTTTTGCAATGCTAAGCTCGAATTCGCAAAATTTTCAAACCACACTCAAAGTTAAAATATAACTCTCTTATCAAGTTGAGTATAGACATGTGTTTTCTGATTCATAAATATTTTACCATTCAACATATTGATCTTTCGAAGATTCCATTAAGGTTCGATTATTCTTGATTCAGTCATGTTAGACTCTAACCGAGGGAAAATGCTTTCCCACTTAGCAAATGTTTTTTTTCAAACATCAAACTCAAAACTCAAAACTAAAGATTCTCGTTAAGGCTAGGAACAACTCTCCGTTATAGTTGATCTAAACATGGTTGGGTTTCCTTTCATAATTACTTACTATATCACAAGGTTGCACAAATTAACCAATTTAAGAAACTAATTCAAGCAACCAAGATATTCAGATTTAATCTATCATTAAAATTTTGCACATTAATTAATTATTTATTATCAAATTTTTATTACATGAAAATTGTTAAAAATAAATTTCTGCCATTTTTTTTTCTCTCTCCCCGGCAAAAATACAAATTGTGCGAATTTTCTCTTTCCATCCTCTCTCAAAATCTCTTTTTTCAGTATGGCTGATCATCGTCCCAAAGATTCGAATTTATCCGTTGAAGGTAATATTAATGTTCGAATTAATCAGAGTCGTAAATTTTCTTGTTTATTGTTGAATTATCTTATTCTCTTGCTTTTATGAAGTATTTCTTCACCTTCATCTTCTTTTTCAAGTTATAATTTTTTATTAAAGTTACTGCAATTTCTATTCTGCTAAAACCCAATTCATTAATTCAATCCTACTTATGCAAATTGCATTTGGTTGCTGTTACAATTGGGCTCCTGCTTAATTAAAGTTTATTTCTTTGATTGTGTTGTGATGATATCTTGTATGTATGTATGATGTTGTATTTCCTCAATTTTGAGCGTTTCTGTTGTTACTTTGTGTAGATATGATGCATTCCACATTTGTTGTTCTTGCTAATTTGATACGAATATACGATCATCATTCAGCACAATCCAATGTTAAAAAAAGTGGAAATATATATAACTGCAATGGGAAAAAAATGGAAAATAATAGAATGGGGCATATGTTGTTTTGTTTGATTTAGGAAGTGAAAATTCTTTGGTGTTGGGGCAATTAACCATTTACCTGGATGTGGCTTCATTTGTTGACATGGGATGTATGATGTATCAGTGACTTATGACTGATTCAAGGTGTTAAATCAACCCTTTTCTTTGCTATAGCATTTGGAATGTTTATTGTACCATGTTTGCCAACTTTTAGATGAAATCTGGGATGAACTTATGGTGGTTAGCGCTTGAGTTGACTCGCGGTATTTAGTAGTTCATATGTTAGTTTAGAAATGACTCAAATGAGGCGTGGAGTTTCTAGCTCATTCGTTAAAGAGTGAAGGTGAATGAGCTTTTCGATAAAGAATTTTGTACGAAGTATTTGATTCGGAAGTTGCAGCTGTTGTCGTCGTTAAATTTTGTGTCAAACTAATATTTTGGTGTTTTTATTCATTTCAAGTGAGTAGTTGAGTCATAAGGCCTGGTTTGATTCATTTTAAGTCATCTGAGGATCAGTCTATTCATGAAGCACGAGAGAAATCAAGCTTTTCGTGAGGGATGGAACTGTTTCTCCTCCCTGATTTCCTCTCTGGAAAACAAAATTGTTTTCTTAGGAAGTGCGGCTCAGTGACTTCAACCTGTGCTTCATATTAGCCTTTAAAATCACATCACAAGCACTGCTGAGTTACCTGGCAACCATTATAGATCTCCTTTTTCTCTGTAAACTATGTAAATCATATTCTACATTTCTATGCAGCATCCGTACATATTAGATGTGTCATACCAAATTATGGTGGCGAGAAGCTCGTGGGGATATTACATGATACAGGTTCCAAGGAGCTTGTAATTGTGTGCCATGGAATTAAGTCCGCGAAGGTTAGTACTTGGTGTTGTAAGTTAGATTTCATATTTTTCATACCAAAGTATCTATTGACATGATTRCAAAGCAATGGAGCTATGGAGAGTTTTCTTGTTTTCCCCCCTTCTTTTATGGACTGTCTAGCAGATGTCATGTAGTGGGTTTTATGCTTGTGGTTTTGATGGAAGTACTAAGTTATATTTGGAAAATAAGCAAATGTTATACTTTCTCTGTTCCAAAAAAAAAAAAAAAAAAAAAAAACCAGTGAAGGGGTATCATTTGAGAGTTATAAAATAATCCTTTGTTGCTATAAAAAGAAACGGAGGAAGTATGTCGAGTGGTCAAATAAAGGGTTGTTGAATTATCTATGCCGTCCTCTTTTTTATCTGCCACTATCTTATACTGTGAAAAATCTAACTAGAATGTAGATGTAAAGAAGCTCCTACCTGATTTGTGATAACGTTGCTGATTGATTTTTTTTATTTTTTTTTATATGCTCTTGACTGACTATGAACTGCTCCATTGTGTAGCTTCATACTGAAAGACAACTTAATTAACTTATCTGTGGGATGCTCAATGAACATTCACTTTAATGTTGTCAGGAACGCATTCCCATGGTGAGTATTGCTGCTGCAATTGAAAGAATTGGAACAAGTGCCTTCCGCTTTGACTTTGCAGGCAATGGGTGAGCTATGTGAACTTATCACACATTAAACAACTTATGAAGTACAATAGAACACATTTTCTAGCAGTTTGGAATTCTTATACAACAATCAATCARGATATGTTTTGTGTCGACATCAGATGTGAAGGTTCTTTATTTTTCCATCAATAATTTTAATTAATATATGTTGATCACCATTTATATCCTGGCACACGAATTAGAGTCCTAAGTATTGTAGTCTGTCAGCTCTCTTTTATGCTGTAGTATCTAGATTTCTAGACCCACAAAAACTATAATGTTGAATGTGCTGTATGGTGCACTCCTCTCTGTTTAAGCAGAGGGGCTTAGAATTGCATATGGCCCATGACAACATCAACATGAGATAGCTATTCAAAGTTCACCAAATGAACTACTCCCTCCATTGTATATTTTTTTCACTTYGACTAATTTTCCCGTAAAAAGAAGGGACTAGAATTCTAGTTGGTACATCACCWTGTAAAAATTTTGTGTTAAAATCTTGTATATGAAACATAAATAGATCTGTTCTCTGATCTTTGTACAGTGAAAGTGAAGGCTTATTTCGTTATGGCAATTATCGTAGAGAAGTGGAGGACCTGCATGCAGTTGTTCAACATTTTCGCAGAATTGGCCATGTTATAACCACAATCATTGGCCATAGTAAAGGTTTATNTTAATGTTGTCAGGAACGCATTCCCATGGTGAGTATTGCTGCTGCAATTGAAAGAATTGGAACAAGTGCCTTCCGCTTTGACTTTGCAGGCAATGGGTGAGCTATGTGAACTTATCACACATTAAACAACTTATGAAGTACAATAGAACACATTTTCTAGCAGTTTGGAATTCTTATACAACAATCAATCARGATATGTTTTGTGTCGACATCAGATGTGAAGGTTCTTTATTTTTCCATCAATAATTTTAATTAATATATGTTGATCACCATTTATATCCTGGCACACGAATTAGAGTCCTAAGTATTGTAGTCTGTCAGCTCTCTTTTATGCTGTAGTATCTAGATTTCTAGACCCACAAAAACTATAATGTTGAATGTGCTGTATGGTGCACTCCTCTCTGTTTAAGCAGAGGGGCTTAGAATTGCATATGGCCCATGACAACATCAACATGAGATAGCTATTCAAAGTTCACCAAATGAACTACTCCCTCCATTGTATATTTTTTTCACTTYGACTAATTTTCCCGTAAAAAGAAGGGACTAGAATTCTAGTTGGTACATCACCWTGTAAAAATTTTGTGTTAAAATCTTGTATATGAAACATAAATAGATCTGTTCTCTGATCTTTGTACAGTGAAAGTGAAGGCTTATTTCGTTATGGCAATTATCGTAGAGAAGTGGAGGACCTGCATGCAGTTGTTCAACATTTTCGCAGAATTGGCCATGTTATAACCACAATCATTGGCCATAGTAAAGGTTTATTCTTATTATTTTAACAATCATGTTTGAAGTCTCAAGTCAATGTCTATATTAGTTGTGGAGTTTATAAGAGTMTCGAGAACAGAGTTATAAGAGTGCTTGTTAATGCTGTCAGTTTAATATGAGTGGTGTTTCTTTATACTATTGTTTTTAGCTTTGCTTTAGGAAGCTGTCTTTTATTCGAAAAAACTAGCATAATTTAACTATGGAGTTGAAAAAGATTCATGCAGGAGGAAATGTGGTGCTATTGTATGCTGCTAAGTACCWTGATGTTCAAAGAGTTGTTAATATTTCTGGCCGCTTTGATTTGGAGAAAGGCATTGAAGGTAAACTGGGCAAGAATTTTCTGGAGAGGATCGAGCGCTTTGGATAYATCGATGTTAAGAGTAAAAAGGGTATGTGAAAGGAATATTCACAAATTCAGATATGCTGATTGTACKATTCCTCCTAGATTTATTCTTTTGGAAGTTCTTTGTAGTTATARTCCTTGCTTACTTCCCATCCACAGCTATGCAAAATGGTGCCATAAAATCTACCWAAGTCTGAACACTTGTAACTTTAGTAACTGTTTCAATTTTTCAAGTCATACCTCATATGGAAGKTACATAATTGATATAAAAAATGATACGTACTTGTTGACCTCCCTAAAGATGAGCTTCGGTGGATTTCTCACTCCTCACTGAGAAGTGGTGTCTTGTTGCAGGAAAATTTCAGTACCGTGTAACTAAGGAAAGTTTAATGGATCGCCTTACTACAGATATTCGAGCTGCATGCCACTCTATACCTGAGAACTGCAGGTTAGGGTCCAGTCATTTTGGCTATGTTGCCAATTTTAATTAGTATCTAAATATGTTAATCATACTCAATGGATTATAGCTTTTTATCTGTGCATCATTTTGACTACTTATTTGAATTCGTTTCATTGTTGATGAAATACTTGTTATCTTTTTTTTCTTTCTACTTCACTTATGTACTTGTGTATTTTCTTTTGTTTTGCTTGGTATATCTTCCCACTAACCACCCTCCCTCCCACAAAATACCAAATGATAAATTATATATATATTCTCCCCAGCAGTTTTTAACCATCAGGGTCAATGGACACAATTGTGCCGTTAAAATCGCTTTCGATCCACAAAGTCATTGCCAATCAACCATCTTCAAAATATATAAAGAAGAGCTGATCATGAGTCATACTTTTGCATAACTGACTGGTACGAGTACGTCCTAGATTTATCAGAGAATCAAGAATCAATGCCAATGAAGAGCGTCCTTTCCGTTTAAGGCATCACAAGGCTTTGACAGATCTTATCAGCTCAGTGATTCCTAGAAGTGTAATGCACGGCGCTGCAACCTGTGGTTAATCAGGGAAGAGATGTCAGATTCTTGAACCAATTTTAAGAGTTATAGTATAAATTATAATATGGCCTGCCTATAAGCTGTTGATGATCTTTTAAATAGGTTTTTTTTTTTTTTTTGTACCAACTTGGTCACAGTGTATGCTCGTAAAGTGTATTCTGTATATCACCGTTGTGATTTTATTTTGTATCAAAACACAGTGTGCTTCGCAAACCGTGCTGAAGGATACTTTCAACACATGAGTTAACAGCTAATCGACAAGAAATGCGTGCTTGTCATAATAAGGATAGTTCTCAACTCCCTTTTTGGTCATTGTATGTGATTTTGTATGATCTGCAGTTTATTTTCGTCATACTCAAGGCTAGCTGCCTCAACGTCCCTATACTGAATGGTTGTGGAAAGGGTTATCGCGCGTATAGAGATTAAGAAGGATTGACATCTCTCCAAGCATGGACGAGCATTTTAGGCTCGTGAATCTGTGATCCCTTCCCTTATGTCTGTCTCTCTATATCATCGCCGCGAAAGGTCCATAGCGTCTGGAATTCCAGATCAGTGAAACAGGATTAAAGTATATCTGCTTGAGTTCATATTTCTTCGCTTCTTTTGAGCGGTTTGTGGCCAAGGCATGGTCCCACGATTGGGCGACTCGCTGTGGCAGAGGCTCCTGTGCCCGAGGGGCAAGACAACGTGCACATGGGGCATGTGTTGGAAGGAGCAAAAGGCCTGTAGCTGGTGCCCATGGGGCTGAGCATAGGTATAAAGGCAAAGGCATTGGTGCCCAAAGTGCTCTATGGGACAAATGAAGAGTGTGTATCTAGCATAATGCGTCATTTTGAGGTCGATCCGAAAATTTGCATGAGTCATCATATGTTAGGATGAGCATTGAGAGGGAAAAAATAGGATAAATGAGACGTAATCGCAAAAATTACTATAGGGGAGCGTAAAAGTGTATGGATAACATTTATAAATTGGTGTGAAAATTGTATGAAGGTTCCGTTGTACGAATGATAAAAGCATGCATATTTGTAGAGCTGAACAATGAAGGTGGTAATGAGTGGTTTGAGAGCCACACACAATGTTGATGCCTTACTCTATCTAAAGAATCATTGTGCATTATAATAAGGATTCCCAAAATAACACAATTGAGAAATATTGACTGTCAAAAACATTGACGTAGATATGTTTATCATATGTTTGCCAAGCACATGTATTGAAGACGGGTTCGAAATACGCACGTCTGCACGTCACTCATACTGAACATCTTCTTTGAAGATTTACTACTGAAACTCAGAGATTTCGATGAATTTTTTGAATTGTATTTGAAAGTTGTCGTTGTTCATCATTACACATACAATGATTGGCACCCAAAATATGGGGCCAAATGACTAGTCATAATGGGAGGATTTTAAGTCCAATGCTCAAGACTGATGGTGTGGACCGGAATGTACGATCGAATGATGGCCATAACATGCAAAGCAAACTGATGTATTAGTATAATAAGAGCAGAAGCTACATTACATAGACTAGCTCTAAGAATAACGACTTTAAATTGCATAACTTATTCACTCTGCTGCAAAGATGCAATACAGTGTACAGCTGACTAATTATACTATATAAGCAGAATAGTTAATAATAATAAGCAATACTAGAAAATAATGTTCACAAACTGTGATTCTATTGGTCAACAACACAAAAGGACTTGCTACTCTTTTGAATTAAGATCAGAAGTGTTTGTGGCGTTGACACCGATCTTTTTCGAGGAGACACTAGCATAATCTCTTGTGTCTACAGAATCTTAGCTATTAAGGAATTGCGACAATTCAGTCACTGGTAAGGAAGGCGAGTCTGATAATAGGTGTGGTTGAAGATCCCAACCTCAATGAGTTAGTATGGCTTAGATTGTCGTAATGCTCTTCTGCTCATCTGGGTTCGTACTGATTTGGTTATCAACATCAACCCAAGTCTTTTCTCTCCCGTTTAAGTTTACAAGGGCAGAAGTTTCTTACTGGTAAAACTGCTCTAGTAATATTGATTGAAAGACTCTATATTCACCAGGCTTTGCAGGATATTGCAATGGCACTCTAACACACTAGAAACTGGTCTCCTTATATCCAGATTCCCTTGTTCTGAACAATCGACTAAAGAAGAGTTAACAGATAGAAATCAGATGCATCTATTGATTAAGCGCCTTAGACAACCCTCAATGCACTACAAAAACGAGCAGTTATATATATTTTAACTGCTTTTAAAAACAACACATTCATACTCTCCGTGATCCGTTTCTATTGACTTTTCTTAATGAAACTCTCTAGAACTAAGAGCCACATACACTATCTAAGATATTGGTTTACATAAGAACACTAAAATGAGAGGAGAAGATACAAAAAGTGACAACTATGATTAGGGCCATTCTAGACTGTATTAAGCCAAATTATATTGAGAAAAATTTGGCACTGATTTCAGAGGGAGAGCGTTGTAAACAATCATTTAACCTAAATCCTGAAAAGCATAAAAGTTCATATTCTATGTGAAGCAAAGTGAACTAGCAACATAAAGTGCCAAAGGTATTAAAAAATGAAGTTATGTATGTTTAATTATTAAATTTGTCAAACATCTTACCTTACTTTATACCGTGATTAGTTCTCTGACCTCCCTGTCAATCGACAATTTTTTTATATTTTTTTTTTTGACGAGAATGACAAGTTATACAATCCCTCTAGAAGTATAGTTTTGTATAAAAGGCAGGCTACATAGTCGAACGAAGATATTGCGATTGGACTAACAAGCTAATGTGGGCTATGCTACAATCATTTTTCTTTTCACCTCTACAATAGGATTTGATTGAAAATAAATCAACACAGAGGTATTAGCCTAAACGATATAGATAAACAAATCTAAATTGACCCGCTATTTGTCCCACACAATCACCACTTTTTAAAAGTAGGTTCTGGTAGTAAACACGAACCATAAGACTATACTGGTTTAGACAGAGACATGATTGAAAAGCGCTAATGCATGCATGAATTCTTGTACAGAGATACTGAAGCGTTGTCTTTGGGACGGCAACTAATCCGTTTAGCTAGTAGTGTAGCTTAAGAATATTCAGAAAATGCTTAGGCAAAATATATAATGTCACTGAACCCCAAACAGCCCTTACTCTGAAGGCTCTCTTTGCAATAAGGACGAGCAGTTAAATAGTGGGATGACTCGAAATTCAAGCATGTGCATAGAAAATCATAAATCCGTTTTTCTAGTGCCGTCGCAACATACAGCATCCTTGAGATAGCAATATCACATGTTTTAGTTTTGTTCTACTGCGTACACCTTGTTATATTTTCAATTACCAAATATCCTTACAATTGGCATTTGACAAAGTATAGATCGTGGGGTTCTAGTCCATATGAGGAAAGATACGACCAACACTTGATCAAATCATTGCTCGGAACCACCAAGCCTTGCAAGTAAAAGCTATATATATTCATGGACCTTACTCAATGAAAATGAGCTACGCCTGTTAGGTAAGGCAGGTATACTGTTTCTATCATTATGGGTGATTGTTATAGGGAAAACCTCTTCAATAATTCAAATATTATGGAGTTCTATATTCATCCATAGTTCCCCAATTTTACCAGATGAATTCTTCCAACTCCTTTATAGCAATAGAACATTAAGAGTTCCAATTACATTGTTTTCTGCTGAGTGTATACAGCCTCTTGAAGGTCAAGTCATTGAAGTTTGGAGAGATGTTTAGTTTCTCAAAGATGGACAACAGCATCAGGCTCAAATGAATTAAAGGTTTCTGTCTAAGAATCAAAGTCAAGATATCTGCAACATTGTAAGTCACGTTTACAGTAAAGACTGCCAAGACGAATGCTGGTTTTGGATGGAGGCAATAGGGGTTAGAGGAATAAGACAGTTTGAATGGTTATGTCGGAACAAGGTATGTCACAATGGCGACCTCATAATTTTTTTGGATAGGTGAAAGGGCAAGATTGCCCAACCAAATAACATCTCACAATACAACCCATGATCGCTTGCGACCTGGATGATTTCCATTGTTCTCAGAGAACTAGTGCAGATTGAGATTTTAATTTATGGTTTAAAGAGAATCGGTGGTGTTGATGAACGACATTTAATTTTCGGGTTATCTCCTTCAGATGAAAAAGTCCTTTTAAAGAAGACTTTGAGTTTGTGAGTGAATGAAAGGGATATTATGCTCGATCCTATGTTCAACTTTGGAGGAGAAGTTTCTCAGTAGGAGATGTTTGATGGAGCAAGAAGTGACAGGAGATGGGCTGTTAAATAATCTATTCACAATTCTCAAAACACAGTGCATTGGAGGAAATCAATTTTGTATCAGCTAGAATTATACAAATGCTATAAAGGCAGAATTAATTTTCCGATAGTGAACTTCTCCTGGATATAATCACTCTGTTTAACATTGTCAAACACCTCTATAATTAAGGATATGAACATGATCATGACTAATCTATAAGCCTGTGCTTTTATTTATAGTACTTCAACTAAGTTACTGGATCTAATTTTCAAACAGAGAAAAGAAGCTCACATCACAATAAATGAAACCAACGTATGATGCAGTGGCAAGGATTCTTCCTAAAGACTGAGATTTGAGAAGGGATAATATACAAGTCATATAGAACTATAGTGCAAAGGTGTATAGAGGGTATTGTTACAACAACTACGATACGTAGTGATTGTTGATGGATTTTCTGATGTAATTTGGTGGGTTTATACAATAAAAGAGATATCAAACTATGGAGTACAACATAAGACAGAGTTCCTCTTAAATATGTAATACTTGAAGCCTTGAACATTGCTCCAAGCTCAACGTTTATGTACTATAGTGCAAACGACTCTCATATATATGGGCTCACTCAATTAAAAAAGAATGATAAGTGAAACATTTCGTGCAAACTAACCCAATTCTTTCACAAGCATAATCATGTTGCAATAAAGGACGCACATTTGGGATTTAAACTTCAGCTCTCTTTACATACATCTCCACTCTATCCAATAATCATCTCTTAAGAGTGTATCCTCCTGGTCATGACATGCCTATGGCGTCATCTACCAAATTAAAACTACATCAATCACGGGCTGGAAACGAATTCCTAGTAAAATATAAAAACTCTGGATCCTCAGGATCAATAGATCTTAGAACTAATTGATAACTGATTCATACAAATTGGATCAGTCAGAATTATTCTAAAATTTTCCTTTCGGAGTTTCTTCAAATTCCACCAACAAAATACACCAATTCTAAGTTTCTACAACCATTATCTAATCTATTCTTCGGATTACAACATTCTTTTCAGAAATTAACCCTATGTAATTTCTCAAAAGAATTGCTTTATCTAATCACACCTCACTTGCAATTAAGTAGAACAAATACAATAAATACACAGCACATTTTACCAAACACATAGCAGTTAATAATCGAATGACAACAAAATCAAAAACAAAGCACAGATCTTTCACAACCATCACAATCTAACAATCCTGAATGCATGAAAAGCGTAATTTGCAGCAAAGAGCCAATTAAAGCCAGCAAAAGCAGCTAATTCAACAGAAAATGATCCTGGAAAAAATATTAAGCACAGCAATTCAACAGAAATCTAATAACGTAAAGAGAGGAAATTGAATTCAATTGAAGGTTGGGATGTAATGGAATGCTTGAATTTCATAGTTATCAAGCTTGGTTATTAGTATAAATCGGATAATCTAAGTATCTAAAAAGTTTAAACAGAATATTTAATTATTTATTTATTTTTGTTAGCTCACACTACTCTTATCTGTAATCTGTAAAGTGTAAGCAAGAGACTCGCCATTAAACAGTTCTATCCAGTTTCACTGAGCAGAAGGTTGATGTTAGGTAAAGTAATTATTAGATAAAAAAATATTTGACGAGTAGATATAGTTTTTTAGTAAAAATAAATTCCATTCAATAATAAGAAGTCTAATTTTTAAAAATTTTAAAGGTTTGATTAAAAATGGGTTATTAATCAATATAATTTAAGTTTAATAAAAGATAAAGTTCAATTCAATAAAAATTGTTTGACAATGAACGTCAGACATATACTAATAGGTGTTATAGAGTACTATGTATGCCCTAATTAGAATTTTTATTTTTCCATGTTATATAATTTTACTAAATTCTTATTTCAAGGGAAATCTAAAGATTATCTCAAAAAACGAAGGTGGATATTTAATTCTTAAAACCCTATACAGTTAGTTGCAATTGAATTCTATTGAATAATTGTGCAATACTGAAAATCGAGTTTGGCGATAGCTAGTAGTTTAAAGTTTTCTCTCAATTCTAGGAGATTCTGAGATCGATTCTCATTCTCAGTGTCTTGCGGCTCTCTTAACACAAAAAAACAATTGTTCATACTTTTATAAACACAGAAGTACTAATGTTTATTTGAGAAACACACTAAGTTGCAAAAGAAATAAGATAAGTGAACAAAAAACAGGAAATAAATATTAGGGTGTGAAAATTTCTCATGTTCTTCTTCTAAAACCTAATTTCTTCGTTGCTTTAGTCGTCGGGCTATCATCATTTCTTGATTGTGTCACCCAATATCTTTTTTTTTTTGCTAAGGTTTGTTTATGAATAATCCTCATTTTTTCTTTTTATGAGGAATTTTTATACCTATTTGAGAGTTATCATCTAATTTTTTGGGTTTATTAAATTATTATTTCGCAATTTGGATGGAAAAGAAAAAAGTTATTTTTTTGGCGATGTGTAGGAGTTTTTGATCTCCTAAGAAGATCGCATTATCCTAGGGTTTCATAGGAATTTCATCATTTGTTGGAGAAGTGGAGAATAGCGTTTTCACATCTTCGGGAAAAAAATTTTATTAACTCAACAAAAGTGGTTGCTCCAATCGCTCTGCTCATCAGCGGACGTTATGAAATAGGAGAGAATCACGTATTGTATATATTGTTCTGTATGAAATATTTTTATTAAGGTTATTTAAATCGAATGTTGTGATGTAACTAGTTCTAAAGTGTTTTGTATTTTTGTTGGAATTTTGTATTTCTCTTGTACCATTGATTGTAAGTGTGTTTTGACTATTTCCTATCAATGAAATCTTTTATTCTATGTAAAAAAATAAAGATTAGGACAGTACACGTTGGGTAAAGTCCGAGAGCTGTAATGGGCCTACAAAACATGTTAATGACCGGGAAGCCATCTAATGTTAACTGGTTTAGTTAAGATGTGCTTTATGAATGTGATTAGTTCCTTAAAATTCATTGTATTTTATCCTATTTATAATCGAAATAGGATATCTTGCGACGTAAATTGTAATTATCGAGTTTTGGGACTTTATATACTCGCTCTGTTTTTTATTTACTTGCTACATATATCATAAATGGTATACTCATTAATTGCATACCATTTCTATTTTGAACATGTATGCATCATCAAACTTTATATAATACTCTTAAATTGTATTAAAAAAACCGAATCACATTTATTATCTCTTACATTCAATTTCATCCATACAAATATTCTTCACTTGCCAATTTTAATTAAATTCTCAATTGCGCAACTCGTCATATCATGCAATATCTTCATAAAAAACCGTGAATACTTGATGTGTGCAAGTTAAAAAAAAAAACAAAGGAATATCATTTAGGGCCGTTAGGCATATATGATTGATCTACGTGATCAGAAGCCTATATGTTTGGCTGGAACACTAATATTTGGGGATATTTATAATGATCAATGCATTCACGTGAATAGTCTTGGATGAATATGAGTATTTTTGAAATGTAAGTTCATTAGTTTATGTTTTTTTATGTGTGTGTTAAGAGAGTCTAAAGGTAGAAAATGTAGGATCGATTCAAGATTCTTGAACCAGGTAAGAAAATTTACAAAATTTGAGTAATCACTCACTCTAAATTATCATGATATTAATTGTAAAGTTCGTGTATTATTTTCTAAATTTATAACTTACGATCTTTTGTTGTAATTTGTAATTCTTGTAAATGTATATGATATTATTTATTGAGATTATTTCTCACTAAGAAAAGTAACTTGAAAATGCAAAAGCGATGTGATTATGCATTATTGATTATTTCATTTGATCATCGTGCCTCAGTGGATGCCTATTCAAATTTCAAAGCTTCAGATTATGCAAGTATGCATACTGGTTTGACAATTGACATCCAATCTCAATGGGTCCCCACTTATAAGTGGATCTCAATCACAAAATTATTTTGCTTTAGTAACAAAGTATAGTGCTTTTTTGTATTTTTTCTCTCCAGTTTTCTCATTGCATACCTTTTATGCTCGCGATGTATGTAGATAGTTAATAGCTTTCTCCGTACAAATTAAATGTATGCAAATCATTTCACGATTTTAGATAAAAATTTAACAAACGTAATAGCATAATTCAGAATAATTTTAACACATAAAGAATGAGATTATAAATTTATTATGTTAAATTTATTTTTATTAATTGATACATAGTCCATTGTTAAATTTCAACATCAAATACGTGAAATTATGGTTTGTTGCATTTAAATTTTGGATACAGAGGAAGTTAACATAAATCTTAATGTAAAGTACAATATATCCATGAGATGTTCGGTTTTTCTTTAATTATATCCTCCCCCCTTTTTGTGGGCCAAAAAAAAAAAAAAAAAAAGATAAAATATGCAGGCGAAAAAAATAGATTTTCCGTGCCCGGATGGTATAGAACGCGCGGCATTTTCCTTACAAAATAATATGCACCCCTCCCCCGAGATTTTAGGGCCTGTCTAACATGAAAACCAAATGTTTAAGAATCTTTAATTGAGCCTTAAATCTTTAATTGGCGTGGGAGATGTGGTGGAGGGGGGTGGATGGTGGGTGGAGGGTTAATTTTTTAATTAATTAAGTTAACCATATGTTTGGCTAAATTACGTTTTTTTTGCAGGGGATACCATTGTAGAAAACGTAAAATTTAAAAGGGTATTTTATAGAAATCCTCTAAATAAAATTTATTACATACGGACGTAATTAATTTTTGTTTATTTTAATTGAATTTTAAAACCCCGAAAACATATACGGAGTATAGTAATAAAATTGTCAGAATTGAGTGAGAAAAACTTATAAGTACATCCCTCAAAAAATTACTTCCCGTTTATTTTATGGTAAAAAGAGCATTACACAATCTAGGCAAAAGTTTAAGATATGATGTGAAAATGATAGACAGAGAAAGTGAGCACATGTGATTAGGGGTGAATGAAAAAAATACTTGCAAAAGAGGAAATTAAACATTTGGTTTCATTAATTTTAATATTTCTAAATTTTAGTAATGTTTCACTAAAAAGAACATAGGACAGTCAATTTTATTTTTAATTCTTTATGGGGGAAATTAAACTGAACAAGAACAAATTCATTAATTGATTACTAAAAAGTTTAAATAGTTAATCTTCAAATTTAAAGAAAAAAATCTATTTACTTTCTTTGTAAATATAATATTGATGGGATGTGATGAATTATTAAAAATAATGAATTAATTGTTTTTTTTTTAAGTTTATGTGTAATTAGTAATTAATTCTCACTTTTGAAGTGTACGAGGTATTTTATAGGGATATCATTACTCCCTTTCCCTTATAAAACCATTTTTGCGAAATGAAAATTAAAAAACTTGGAGATGAAACCTTACCTAAATACAACTCCAATTGTACCATGCACCTTTTTACGAAGTACAATTTATTCTTTGTATATTCCAACCAATGATTAAAATTAAATGATTACTTTCCTAGATGCACGCGATTGTATCATGCACATGCTTTTAAAATAAATATGAAATATTAACTCGTAACTAAGTATATAAAAAATTTAATAAATAAAAATCGAACAAAATCCTATATGTTGCCTATTGTACAACCTTGCCTTTCAGAAGTTCAAACATTGAAGTTATAAAATGACTGGTAGATGAACCACAAACAATGCAACATGAACTAATATCAACATTTTCCTTTTGTACTCTTCATTTCCAAGATTTCATTTATTTAGTTTCCTTTCAAAAAGTACAATCTTCCATTTAATAGTAACAACTCAACTAATTAAAACACTTCAATTTTCATCCCCAAAAAAAAAAAATTAAAATGGAGAATAAAAAAAGTACATTTCAGAAGAAGAATTGCAAAGGACAACAAAAGAAGTGAATTTTGGATCTTCAATTCATGGTAAGATTCAATGTCAGTGATTGGGGTGATCATCATCCAGGTGGTGAAATCCCTTGGTCAAATCTAGCAGGTCAAGATGTAATGATGCATTTCTTGCCCTCATCCTTCTTCTGCTTGGAAATTCCTTGATCAGTTTTTCACAAGGCTATACTTCAAGACTACATTGTTTCTGACCTTCTAGATTACAGAAACTGGTGAGAATTCACTAAATGGGCCTTTATGGAAGAAAGGCCTCCATGTTTGTTCATTCATAATGGTTTTGAATTGATACATGAGATGATTTCAGTCAGTGTATCGGGTGTTTTGTGACATAATGATTTTTTGGGTTCATATTTTTGTGGTGGGTTGTTGGGTTTTGTTATGGAGTCAAAGTGGTTGGATTGGCATGCATTCACAAGGGCATTATAGGTTATGATGAATCTGTTTAACCGTTTAGCTCAGTTTTTGTCAGGAAACTGTGGTTGCTGGCATTAGATTGGCTTGGTGGAAGTGGACTCATAAATGCTCATCATATCGCGGTTAATTCCCTCGATTTTGATCCTGATTTGCAGATATGCATTTTTTGTAGTTTTCGTCGAAATTCTTTTGCTTATTGAGGTCTGTTTTTATGAACAAGGAAGATGATATTTTGATTCTGTACAGGTTTTTGTCAGTTATCAGATTTGAATTTTATCTGTTATATGTGCTTTGCTAGGATAAAACTTAGCTCAGTCTTCATGTTGTGTTGTCTAAGAGAAAAGTGTCATAAGTCAGGAGCTTCTTGGGCTGCTTGGTTTTTGGATTGGTTTTTTCCGCATTCTGGTTTCGTGTCTGCAATTGGTTTGAGAGGGTTGTCATTGTGATTGCCAGTTTTGGCTGTCACGGCTTCAGCATGGTTCAGTTCTGCTTGAACCATTTTGTCGAATCACTATGTGGACCTCCTAAGGGAATGATTTGGTTGTCGAGAAGCAAACCAGTGGCACAATCGACATCGATTTGCCTCCCTGGATGGACTGGTTTTTTGTGGGTTGCAATTTCAAGTCGCGTCATCATCTTTTCCTAGAATGCTAGGGCCATCTCAGGAAGATTCCCCATTAGTGAAGGAGCTTTGCACAGAAACACAATTTGTCTTATAATTGCGCTCCTTTTTGAAGGCTAATGTCTTGACATTCATACACTCCGAGTGGATGCTGCTCTGCAGGCTCGCGATTCAGCAGCCCCGTGCCCAAGAACTTGATGTGGGAGGCAGTAAATATCATTGGATGATGAAAATCCTGCTATCATAAATCAAAGAGAGATTAACATACTT